>JAPMOB010243846.1:0-30720 GCA_029875015.1 Lepomis gibbosus | reverse complement strand
TGTTTCCTGATAATATTGCCTAAAGGAAGCATATATAAAGTGAAGAGGATTGGTCCGAGCACAGATCCTTGTGGAACTCAGTGAGGCTCAGTAATTGTACTGTATTTGTCAATCAACATAGTACATTTGAAAAAGAAATGCACTCTCAGTCCCACAATGACAAGTCGGTTTCATTAGTGAATGGTTCATTAAATACTGTGTGGTTGAAAATGAAAGCAATCACATATCCACTGACATTTCATGTGACTTATCTAAGAACCTCTAGTAACCAGACCACATTCATTGTTATCATTGGTCAGCCCAGTGGGAAATAACTTCATAACCCTGGCTGTGTTACTATAATGCTGGACCCACTGAGCTATATAGTACCATATCTGACACATTTTTCCTTTGGGAGCATTTGAACCGTAAGTCACAGCATCACAGTCTGGGAACATGAAAAAGTAGAAGCAAGTATGGACTGTCTCACCTCTAGACCATGTCGGTCATGATGAAAACTCCTTGCCAGGCTTTGTTATGAAGCCTGTGCAATATGATGTGAAGTGCTCATAATGACAACCATTTGTTTTCATTACTTCTTCCAGCTTCACAAAGCACCCCAGACAAACCACACCACGGAGGAGAGGCTTTCGAAGGGCAGCCAAGGAGAGTAGGGCAGATAGCTACAGTAGCGAATTAGGCCATACCCTGTTCAAACCTGCGCATGGAAGTAGAGATTTTTTTTCCACCCAGAAAAAGTAGAGCATCAAAACATCAAAATTAAAATTTACACGCAAAAATGTAGAGGTATCCATTTCGATAACAGTAAATGCAATTGGCTGACTTACAATAAGCCATGAGTGTTTTCACTGGAATCATAATATAAAATCCTGTTGCCCTTGTTATTAGTCAGGTTTCCATTCAAATGTAGTGCAATGTTAAAAATAATGCTAATTGATGTTTTATTTTTTAGATTTTTTGGCATTTCCACTTAAATTCTACCATCTTGGACAAAACCTTCTTGGCTTCAGCCATTAAGGTTCAAGTCAGACTGCAATTTTCTCTGCATTCAGAGTGACTATGCCTTCGAGTGTAGCTTGTTGTCACCTGTCATCTGTGACCTTTTGCTCCGGATTGGTCCATCTTGCAACCCATCCTGCACCTCATCCATCACACACGCACATACAAGCCTGTACAGTACATAACATTTGTTTGCAGATATTCACACAATATACTCTTCTATCCTCCTGAGACCCGGCAAATCATTTTTGTCTACAGTGGAGGACAGGGCACTGAGGGTTCTATTTCAAACACCATGCATGTAACCTGTTTGAGTCTTAATGTACTATGTACAGTACATCCTGGGCTCTCTAGTGAAGTCAAACAGATAGGAGTGCAGCCAACATAGCAAAGATTCTGTCTTTTTAAAATGGTGGGAATCACACCAACCAGCTTCTAAGGCCATAAGAGATGCAAATGATCAAATGTATACAAATATCATGTTTGTATTGTTGATAATGCTTATATTTTTATGTATGAAACTATATTATACAAAGATTTTTGAGGTTTCAAAATATATGTTTAGGTCCACGTCCTTCATAGGGGAACGTGGGACTTGCTTCCACTGATTTTCCATATTTTTGGTATTAATCATCCTTTTAATGTACTGGAGAGAAGGATGCAACTAGAAGACCTTTGTGAAGTGCAACATGTTTTTTTGTATCCAAAGACCAAGAATTGCTTTCTAATGTACCATGTATGATATGTTCACTACATTGTATGTGTACCGGCCTTCTTTCAGATATTCATCCATTGTAGCAAAATGTTTTTAAATGTAGTAATATTTTTGTAGTTAAAAAATATTTCTTAAAATTAAATGATTTTTTCATGAAGAATGTGGTTGAAATTAGTTTTATATTGTTATATATACAATAACTGTAATAGAAATTTAAAGCAAATTTATGGCTTGCAATGCATTTTTTTGCATCCAATTAGACCGACTGTCCCCTATAAATGTCCTGTGATAAAACATAAATGAAATTTATTTTTGAGAAAAAAAATCTTTGTGACATGTTTCTTACATCTCAATTTTGGAATTATGTAAACAAAATCAAAATTTAAAAACATTTTTTCTTGGAGGGTATAACACAAGGAGCAGCAAGAAACAGTAGCAAAAAAAGCAATTAATGCCTTGTGAGGGACAGAAACATACCGATTGAGAGAAACTGGAAAGAAAGAGCAGAGGTTAGTGTTTGACTACACAGCAACAAGGTACAGTTGACCAGGCTATCAGGCTATAGTGTCTCAGGTGCCGGGAGTCCGAGGGGCGATCATTATTGCACAGATAACCTCTGCAGCCTTCTCCTCCTCTGATGTGATGCCAGGTAGGATTATCTCTCCTCAGACTGTAACTGTAAAATGGCCTCTGCAGGTTTATCTGACGAGATTACATCCAGAGGAGTGAAGTCCCCATTTGAAAGGCTGACTGTGATTCCATTTGATTTAGCTGGGGCCGAAAATTTGATTACTACCACTACAAGCTACATGGCAAAAAGATCTGTATTGACACAGCTCTGTCAGCAACAAGAGCATGGAGATAAACTGCTTTTAAAAAACAGCATTTTTTAAGGTGCAAAAACAGTACAGGAATTTGGAATGATAATAGGTCTGACAACTTAAGAGCTTCACAGTACAAGCTGATTGCACGAGTGCAATAAAACTTAACATGCAGGTGTCAAGTTTGATCCCAGTTGATCCCTATCAACAGCCATCTTTTTCTGTCAAAGTGTCCTTGAGCAACTTCTCTGTTCTTATCTGCAGTTTCACAGTAACAACAGGGACAAAGCTTCTTTAATTCAGGACCCATGCTGCTCCACACCGATCTGCACCCACAGGGCTTAAGGCTCCTGAACAAGTAATAGCAAACCATCTGTGTGCTGCCGCTAGTCTAGCACCTTGGCCAGGAATACTCCCCTGGAGAGAGGGCTAGGGTCAGATGATTACACATGTGGGCCACATAGACCGATATAGGTGGTGTAGTCTGCAAACACACTCTACCTCCTAGACTTCATACCTTGCCTTAGACAATTTTCTGTTTTTCTTTCCACCATCTCCACTTTTGGAAACTTCACGACCAGCCATTTTTGCATGTCCAGTAATCACCCAGTATCCTGTAGTAGTCATATGAATATGTAGTAAATGCTGGCAAATTTAAGGGGAAACAGCTGCTAGTGTAGTCAACATGCCATCAACAACACTGCAGTAAACAAAGAGAATTGTCAAGCAAAGTGTTATCACAGTTGATGTAGCAACTTTTTTGCAGGAGTTTTGATGTATTGGGTGGTTGCCTGTAGGCTCTAATGCATATGTGAAATTGCTCCATTTTGGTACCTAGCGCCAGCTTTGTCAACATATTTGGGTTGACTGCGAGACTGTGGTGAACTGTTTGATACGGTTGCCATGTTGCCAGCTGTTGAAATTTGTGCTGACTGCTGCAGTACTGTCTAGAGCCAGGGGGCAGCTCTGATTACTCCAGTCCTCTTTTACTATTCAAATCTGAACATATACAGTTTCTAAGATGGATTGAAGTGATGGAACAGAATTTAAATGTTTGTTACAGGTTGGGTGAGTCTGTACTATGTAATGTTTAGTTCAGTTTTTAACATAATCTAACTCGTGGTAAAATATAAATTATTAGTTTTTCTGCATTGCACAGGCTGCCTTGTCACAGCATGCCTGGAGGAGACTCACAAGTTTTGCTTGGTGTGGCATCAGAGGGTGTTGGGACAGAAGCGGTGATAAATCCTGTGTCCTCTCAGAAGGCGCTAATAATTCAAGATGATGTGGCCAAATGTCACAGGACACGTTTCCTGTCCCCCGCAAAGACCGAACCACTCAAAGACATGATAAATGGCCCTGACTTTCATCCTTTCTCATAGAATAGAATCTGAAATCTAAAAGCATGATCCTGTTGTTGTGGCAGTATCGCTTCTGCCAGCATCATTTTGAAAGGTGATTGACAACGATGGTGCAGGCATAAGTAGCAGTGCGTGCAAATAATTCTTAGTCTTTGTTTTTATTCAGTTTGGGATACCAGATGGGAGGTTTTTCAGATCATGTTGGGTCATTTGGCAGTAGAAACCTATTCTCAGATACTCTTCCTGTGATCATGTGAACCTTCTCACACTGGTATTGTGACAATGTGTGTGTTGCATGTAGAAAATCAACCCATCTGCCACCTAGATAGCTGAAACATTATTATACTGTACTTTACAAAGTTAAGTGTGGTATACAGTGCATAACACTGCACATAAGCTGCATCAATTATTCTACTCTTAAGTAGGATCATTGCTAACTTGGAGCAAAGATTCAAATTATACCGTAAGGGATGACTAATTTCAGCACAGTAAGATAAGAAAACAGTTTTGAAGATATTTTGAGATGATTCGTAAATGTTAATGTCTTTAAAGCAAACTCCCATCACTCTCTCAGTGAAAACCAAGTGCATCTGCCTTTGGTTTATGTAAGTGTGCCAGATCAATAAATCTACCCATCACCTCCCTTGTCCATAAAAGTGTTTCCTGAACTGGCAACCCACTCCTTCCAATGACAAGCCCTCTGACTGAGCCAAATCTACATTAGTTGCACTCCAACCGTCTCAATAGCCTCTCTGCACCTCTCTACTGTTTCGTGCTTCAGACATAAATGCTTCCTCTTTGAAAGTTTCCAGACAAAATCAATACCCAGAGACAGAGTTGGAAAAAACTGAATCCAGATTTCCATCACTTTGGCCTTTTCTTATCCCTCCAGCCAAAGCCATCAAAGCAGGGGCCCCTTCACAACAATCAGACTGGCAGACAAAGTCATCGCTGTGTATCTGAAGGATAGATGCAATATCTACAAACTGACCTGAGATGGCTCACACCTTAAGTCATCTAGAAATGAACTGCACAAATTATGTGGTAGACATCAAGCTTAATGTACGTTCTTTTGACTATACGGTACAGCAGTGCATTATATTCTATAAGATCATCATGTTTGTAGTGTTGCAGTCCTCTGAGAAACGCATATCTCTAAATAGTATACTTTTCATGTGTTCATAAAAACAGCGCATTTTCTGCTTTGCAATGATGCACTTTTCAGCTAATCCATCTTTTAAGTTAAATAAGTTTAAATCTCCTTTAAATAGAAGATACATTGTTTTCAGGAAGTGTATGAAAAAAATTAAAGATGTAGAAGCATGAAGTTGCATAAAATGGAAATACTCAAGTAAAATATAATAAATAGTAATATGCTTAGTTACATTTCACTATTCCCCATGCAACAAATCTAGTTCTTTAATTCTGCCGTAAATTTGATGTCAACAGTATATGTACAGTACACAGTATAAAATGAAGTCATGTGGGTTTGAAATTTTATTTAAAAAAATGATTGCTCCATAAATTGCTGACTTACTGGGAATATTTTCTTCTGTAGAAAGTGTAAAGGGATTCTTGGCTCCTCCTTGCCATTGCACACAGACAGAAAAGGTAAGATATTGCTTTGCAGATATACACAGTCAGCACAATGCCAAACAGCCCCTTACAGCGCATACAGTGGTGTATTGCAATTAACGAGAGCCAAGTGTGTGTGACTGTTGAGGGGAGTTGGAGGGCACCAGCAGTGACGTCAGGGTAAATTGAGACGATGCACGTAGAGTGTTGTTGACAGCACTGTAAACAGCGGCCAGGTGGAACAGTGCTCTTCAAGCGACTGCTTTTCATAAACAGATGGGCGCTGTTTATGGCTGCTACACCTCTTTGTTGAGTGAATATATAATTACAGATTAGACAGGCTGAGGTAATTGGAAGTTGTGCAAACAGTCTCTCTTTTCTTTTGGCAAGTTCTCCTCTTAAGCTGATAGGTTTAAGTTGTTTTTATCTGCATTTGGCTCCCTGCTGCAGGGTTCCTGCTGAGGTTGCTGTTACACACAGCACATACAGTGTGTTAGTGAGGATTATGGTATAGCCAGATAGATAAAGTAGACCTCTATTTATTGCATTCTTACTTGTTGTATTAAGCACTTACCTGTCATGATTTGATGAATTTAGATTTTTTTTTCTATTCTGTTGGGGCCAATGCAGGTCACAGGTCACTGAAATCTGAAACTGAATCAGATTGAATGATGTGATTTGTCTGTCTGTATTAATACAACGGCAAAGTTAAAGTTGATCAAATGGCCATATCTTTTATATGGATTTTTACAAGTAAAACATCTTGATTGTGTAGTTGAAACAAGATTTGGCCACTTTGTGTTGCTGTTAATCTATATATTCTACTCAATCCTTGCTTTGCCAATAAATTGCTAAATAAATACATGATTTCCTGAATAGTTTTGGATAAAGAGGCAATATTGCAATGTGTATCTTTTTTGAAAAAAATCATGAGGGTTTGGAATATGCAGAATTTTCAGGTATGTTTGGTGAAGTATAATGTAGTTTTTTCAGTGTACTATGCCTTTGAATTGAAATATGTTTGTTTGTCCTACTGTTCCTATGCTTACATCATGGACAATGGGTATAGAATATCACTTGTCAACAAAGATGCCTGGCATTAACATGTAGCAATATTATATAGGGATTAAATCTGACAAGTGTACTGGATGAGAAAGTAGTCCTACAGCGCTGTCTGTAACAACTGTCAGATGTTTGTATAGAAAAGCATTTATCAACAGTTTTCTCTCAAGCAGTCTCATGGCTCACATTCTGATCAGGTTTTAATTTCTGGCTTTGTTTCTCTCATGTCAAAACACTGCCGGGCTAGATATGTGAGCCAAAAAGAGGCCTTCTACTCATCATCATCATCCTTCAAGCTTTTGTGCATTTCCAAGTGCCTCCAATGTTTGTCAGTGAGACAGAGACAGCTGTGGCTGTACTCCTATTCATGAGTCGCTTCTCCCGTGTCTCAACAACAAAGCAGAGCATCAAAAAAAGAAAAAAGAAACCACAGTAGCTGCCAAAGCACAGAGTGAAAGGTGGTGAGAAGTGTTTTGGCAAGCTCATAAATTTCTTTAGTCTTCTTCAACAGTGGATACTTTGGACATAGCAAAAAAAAGTTGCATATACCATTTTTCCTTTATGTTTGCCTTTGGTTTCCATCTCCTCCACCTCCATTGCCCTCCCACACTCTCTGTGCTGTGGTCCATTAGGCTGTCTGTCCACAGCCAGAAGTGACTTTGACATTTGCTGAAACGCCCAGTGGAGTGTTCAGGCTTGAAAGGATATCCAATGCTTTGACCCAAAACCACTCGTTTCTTTTTCTTCTCCCTTTCCTTTCCATCAAAACCTCCTTTGTGACATTGTGCACTGGCATGTTGGCTCTCAGTCCAAAGCCTGAATATATTTAAACTTCCACCAATGAAAGGCGCCCCCTCCCATCGTTACCCATACTCACACATACACACATCCAGACAAGATGACACACACACACACAGGCGCACACATGTAAGCACGTCACACTGAGATTCAAAACACACAGATACACAAAACACAAAAATGGCTCAGTGTGAAACACAACTACTGCAGTCCTGCACTTTCAATGATACTTCAATATTGTATGAGCACACCAAAGACGAGATAGCTAAGGAGAATCCTTTAGTTGGAAATCCTTGCTTATAACATGAAAACAATCCCACCTATCATCCATAAAATATGATAAATAATGAATCAAAATGAGACAAAACAGGGGAAATTATTGCCTTTTTACAACTTAATATGGTATAAAACTATGCTATCTTGAAAAGAACATGTTAAGGTATGCGTAAGAGTACCCATATACAACATCTTGTTGTGTCCTTTATATGCAGGTAAATAATGTGTTTTGTAGACAATAGTGGTCAACCTGAGATACTTTAAAATGGATTTGAAACACCACCTTTTCCCCCCAGCAATGGCAGCTTATTGCAAGTATTGTGCATGTGACAAGATTTTAAAAATAAAATAGGTCCTCTAAATTATAATAGACTGGCTGCTAAACTGGCAAACAGTCAGAAAATATAAAAATACTGACCGGCTTCTAATGACCAACCAGTGGTTGTTGTCAATATCCCACTCTAGCAATAACTGTTTTGTTACGGTTGGGTGGTGGTTGAACTCAGGTGCAAAAACAGACCCGGTGAAGGTGTGGAGAAAAGGGTTTATTTCTTGAGAACAAAAACAATAACTAGGCAAGGGTTGGGAAGGCCAGGCTGGGAAGCTAGAGAGCTTGTGGATTCAGGAGTGTGGCTGGCGAGGTGAGGGGGCACGAGGCAGCGGAGGTCTGGAAACATAAAGGAAAAGAGACAAAAAAAACTGTTAGGTTAACAAACTTTAGGGCGAAGGCTCGAGAAGAACGAGAATCGTCTGAGTTTAGGCCAACAACTGTTACCATGGATGGCGAAAAACAATCTGGCACTGGCCCTCCAGGAGGTTGGAGCTTAAGAGCAGAGCGGTGATGAGTAGATCTGCAGCAGGTGTAGAGGAGAGCCAGGTGCCGAGCCAGCTGCCACGCCCCTGCACAGAGACAACCACAGAGTGAACACACATCCCAAGAAGCCATACAACCTAAGTCGTAACATGTTTCACATAATGACTTACAACAGTGTGGGCTGGACCTAAGTGTGGTATTATGCTTGTTTCACATATAGAGTGGCCATCAAAGCAAAGATGGTGCAAGATGATTGTAAGTATGAGGAGGAATCCCCTTGAGAACATTCTTTAACCTCCATGCGACAAGCTTAGCCCTCTTCACCCATCCATTATAAATGGAGTCTAGCGTGACCCATATGCCTCATCCCTCTCTCTGGGCAGTCAGCGTGAAATATTCACCTGTTCAACTCCTCCAGGAGAGTGGGGGATTAATGGAAAGAGAGGAACTGAGGGATCTCCTCTGTCTCCGGCTCCCACGGAAAAAAAGGGCCTGAAATGCTGACAACAACTTGCCTGTCCCGCATTAGGATATGTATACAATATTTTGCATAAATTTTGCATGTACACTTTATTTCTCTATTTGTAATAAAAATATAAGTAGGAAAAAAAACATGAATTATATATAAATATATATATTCCTATATTAGCTGTCTCTATTAGTCTTTATTAGTCACCTAAAAGCCCTCTGCTCTGTCATTTTTATAACGATCTTCCCCACTTTAATTAGCACCTGAAAAGAGTGCTGCTGTGCACTGCACATCTGTTGCTCAATGGGTAAAGTGTGATACTCGAATTTCAATTGGTTATGTACTGTAATGATTAAAGCATATTCACTCATGGCCAGGGTCCAACATTAACACCCGCGAAGTGACAAATGCTGGAAAATTTTGGATCTTCTGGAAAAATAAATTGGGGTCACCAGACAGGTGACTGGAAAATAGTTCCAAATGACAGCAAAGGGCCAGGTTTACAGCATTGTGTTTGTTTGTTTTTGCATCAAACACTACTAAGCCATTGTAAGCAGAGTTTAAACAGGTTCCGAATAAAAGTTATCTATTCATAATTGTCTCTGATACAAAAGGATACGAAATTTGAGTTTGCATACTTAATTTGGTCAAATAATGAAAGATACAAATTTATGGCTGGTAATGGTTAATTTTAATTTAGGGCCACGCTCATGGCACTGCACAGTGCTTTGAATTACAGTGCAAATACAATTACATTTAAGTTATGTATCAGAATTTTCGCCACATCTCATTATGAGTGTCATATGAGAGCTTTTGACACCCGTTGTAAGAAGTCTGCTGTAAAAGAAACTGATGCACATGTCTGAATGTCACAGTTCGAGGTGGTGGGTGACACATTGAGTAATGACAGCAGAGAGGGAGGACAGATTCCCACAGGAGACCAAATGTTCCCTGTGCCCTTTGCCCCATATACACACTTAGCTCCATAACCTCTATTTATACACAGCACCACTGGAAACTGTCAGCACTAGGGTGAAATATCAATTCAACAGGTAATTTTTGCTTGCTTTGTTTTCTTCTGATTCACAAGTATGTTTGTGGCAGCACAGAGAAAACACACACACACATGAAAGAATGAGACTTGTGAATTTGGAAGGGATTTAGACATCTGGTCCACGTCTCTTTACATGTATGTAGCTATAGTATGGGGGTACAAAGAACTGTGTGTGTGTGTGTGTGTGTGTGTGTGTGTATGTGTGTGTGTGTGTGTGTGTGTGTGTGTGTGTGTGTGTGACAGAGAGAAAGTGGGGGAGCACAAAAAGGGGAATGAAGATCAATAAAGGTATGGAAGACATTAAATCACAATGTTGAGTTGTAAGGCTGACTCATTGATTTTAAGCAGTAACCTATTTGATAGAACACTGAATAGTGGACAAAGTTAACAAGATCGAAGCCTCAGTCTAACTGCCTTGTGCAGCAAACCTCATTAAATCTCAGGAGACAGAGAATAGGGAAAGGCTATGGGTGAACCATGTTACCGTACATAAAAAGAGACCAGGTAGAGGAGGAACACTGAAACAGCCAACATTTCCCTGGAAGTTCGTGAACTGAAGCTGAACGCTAACCCTTGAGGCACCAGTGCGCAAAATGTTGGTGCACAAGTACACATTATGGGCAATGGGTCATTCAGAAGTATTCACATTTCCATGTAAGTGAAATCCACTGTAATTTTTAAACCTATTTCTGCTTACACCAAAGGAGTCACCCTACCACCACCTTACCTAATGGCTGTATACCTATTTTCTTACATAGAAACGAGCATAAAGACAATTATCAATGTTCTGCTGCATCAGTGGCAAACATTTATTTGTGTTTAACAGATACATTTTACCAAGGTGTCTATCGAAGGAATGAGAAATGCTTTGTGAAAAAGAAATGACCATGACCAAGTATCTTGAGGGCAACCATGGGATCATAGTAGACTTATTGTTTTGCACAGTCATGTACGTTTGTCAGTGCATCAGTGCTTTAGATTATGTTTGCATCAGGAGCATAGTTTTTCTCATCTATCCTCCCTCAGTCAGTCCATTGACTACTTGAGTATCAAGCAGTGTTTTTCAAAGTGCATATTGTGAGCCAAGCATGCCTCCTACATTTCAGCCTGTTCATTTGAGGGGGGGATGGAGAAGTGGGTAGTTTGCTTGCCCTCACATATGAGCAGAGATTACACTATGAAAAAGGAGCCGTCTGCTCTCCCCAGGGGCTTGGTTTCTCAATGGTACATGCAGAGAGGATGAAATACTCTATGCCCTGGAGTCTCAGTCAGCCCCCGGTTTCTTCACAGTTCGGTGTTAATGGAAGCTCAAATGGTGAGCTCAGACCATGTTGGATCTGTAGGAGCGTAGCGGAGGGTGAGTCACCCAGCGAGAGAGACTGAGATGGTAAGGATGCTTAACTCTGAGGTGAGAATGTGCCCCAAACAAACACAATCGAGTGTCTGGGAGAGACAGCAGAGTGGATGTGCAAATGATCTCACTCCACAACATAGTACCTTTCAGACCGAGTGTGAGAAAACACTTCACTTCTATCTTTGCCCTTTGGAAAAATGTGTAGTATGTTTAACTAAAGCATCTTAACCTGCATCCATTTTGCTTATGTTTTGTGCCTTCCATCCCACTTGGTTTATGTCACAGAAACTTGGTTCAGTGCATTGCTAGACAGTCCACTTCAGTGTCTTCACTGTTCTCATCCATGCACACAGCATGTGGTGTGTCGTCACAGCTAACCACAGGATAAACATTCTAAAATCATAAAGCCAAACAACAATATAACACAACCACTTTTAAGTGGCTGTGGCAAATCGGCATTGGCAGTAGTGTAATAGTGAGATGTGCATGTGCTGCATGCATAAATACGTTTGCAACTTGATAGTCAGCTGGTAGCCAAGGAGCTAAAGAATGAGCCAGTGATTACACATACATTACAACAAATCCAGGCTTATCACCTGTTTGAACCACTGTTGCAGTTCACTCCAACAGCAGGCCTGTCTCTTCCAAACCTACGTTTGTCTATTACAGCTAATGTGAAAACTACACTTCTACGGTCTGCTGGTGATGCTAAAATGGAATCTCAGTTTGCAGGAAACAGTTGGGCAAAGTGTGAAACACTAATGAAATTATGCAGTAATATAAAAAAAGCTGTTATGGTAGCAACATTAGTCCCTGAGCCATTTCCATACCAGTGTTATCAAAAGATTTTTTGCACAGTGATTGCAGGGTGCTTGTAAAATAAAATGATACTTATTTTGAGTGGTGTATGCACTTGCTGTGAAGGTAACATATTACCAGACTGTTTGGGCATAGCTCTTATCTGCTTATATTAGGCATAATTAGAGATTGAAAAGATTCGTTGTTGAATGATCTTCTGAGAGTATGTTCAGATGCATAATTGTGTTTGCTAGCTAAGGGAAAACAAGTCTTTCATCTCGTGGAGATAAGAGGGTGATTTGTGGTCCACTTGGTGGCCTCTTCTGTGTATTCTCAGGTCTGATCTCTTTGTTGCTTTGCTCTCTCCCATCCTCCCTCTCTCTCCCTGATTAATGCAATTGCTTGCCTAAGCATCATAGTTAAGATGAAGAAAGGCTGGTGATAATGGCTTTTCTCCCTGCTTGGTGGGTCTCTCAGTCTAGGGATGAGATGGATGTCAGAGAGAGCGGGGCGATGGGAAGTGAGGTAGGCAGATGGCAAGGTACTGATGTTTCTGCCCTGTACAGAAAGGAGGGTATGTCTACAACTCTGACTGCTATACTATTTCCATAAATTTACTACTTAAAATCTGATTTTGTCATTACTGAATACAGTGCATTATTGCATTTTTGCATTTTTTACGAGTATATTCCTCCACACAGTCCCATCAATCTAAAACAACTAAGGCAATCACATTTTGCTGCAGATGTACTGGAGATCATAAGGTGTGAACAATATTAATTATTGCCAAAGTAACATCATTATTTACGCAATGAATGCTCGTCTAATATACAGTGTTGTGAATTTCAGTTTTGTTTGATCCATGAGCAGAAGAGTAGACAGTTGAAAGCAGAGAAAGGACGAAAATCTGAATTGAAAGATGAAAGTCGAAAAGCTGTGTGGAAAAGCTGTATGCGGAGGAAACACTGGAGAGTGTGGTGGCTTTGATCATTCTGCCATGAAGTCTGAGGTTTCTAGTTTGAAGGTGGTAAATTGGCACACATGGCCAATTACTACCCAGCGTACTGCTCCAAAGGCCGCACATGGTCACCGTTTTCTGAACAGTTCTTAGTTTCTTTAGCATTGTTATGGGATCATGTCATCGATCAGGTTCACTTAAAGTAAATGGGTCAATCTATAACAAATCCAAAAGATCCAGGTATGGTTTACAGCAATGTGTATGAATACTGTATTGTTTGCTTCTAGTTTTGTTTTTTATTGTTTTAGTGCTCTTTTTTCACTTCCCATTCATGTCTTCTCATTCAACCCATACACTGTAAATTTACATAATATAATTTACAGTATAATACCTACAGCAATCATTTTTACTGCGAGCTTATAAAACTTTGCTGTGCAACAGGAGTGGCTCATTAAGCCCAACCTGAATTCCCATTTTGATATTTTTGATTGATTTTCTCAGCATAGAATTTATTTATGATCCTCAGCACAGAAACACAGGAGTCTCTTGGTTAATGAAATGACACTATTATGGCCACCAGTTGAAATAATTTCTATTTTGTCTTTAATTATTATTTTAAAATATGATTCATACCAAAATATACCTTGGGATTCAGAGTTAATTTTTCCATTTTTATGCACAAAGGCCTTTATAGTTAGCAGTTAAGAACCAGATAAATAATTGTTATTGATCATTCAGCTGAGAGTGTTTCCTGTCCATTCAAAACTTTAAAGTGCTCCAACTGACAGTAAGCAGTAGCTTTGGTTATATGGACTGTATTTTTGAAAATACCTTCTGATTGGGATGGATCAGGTCTCTAAGGTGGTTATACGAGTTTTTTAATGCTGATCAGGCTATCACAGAGATTATTAGTGGAAAATTAGTGCCCCTGTAAACACCACTACTGTCTATGCAGAAAATAAACATGACTATTGCTTCCAAAAACAGTGGCCCCTGAAATAACTTGACTGGGATCTGAAAGATGGCAGTGTTGGTTGCAAAGCTAACTCTTGGTCTAGTGTGCATAACAGCAGTATGACAATAGGTATAACTAAAATTACCGACTACAGAATGAAGACATACTGATATCAAAACTACAGTGTGTTATGGATTACCTATGACACCTTCCACTGTTTAGGGTTTGTCCCCAGAATTCAAAATTGGCCCAAAATGCTCTCTGTGCCAGAAGAAGAAGCCTTGTATACTTTGCATAATGTCTCTGCATAGAAGTTGAGCTTTTTATCATCTGCCATCCACATTGTCGGGGCCAATAAAGAGAAATTACACTTCAAAAATCATTGACTGAGATACTTGGTGTACATGATACATGGTTCTAATTCTTTGTGGTTTGCCATGCAATCGCTGGAGGTGACCAGGCATGAAATCCCATCGACACACTGTCTAAAAGGCCAAGTAGCGCTGCTGTTGCTAGGAGATTAACTTTGGAATAAATGTGTCGATACTGCCTAATGAAGCTGAATGGTCACTATCATCAGGAGTACTGCTCTGAGAGGCCACTCTGTTTCCTGCTCATTTAATTGTCCCATTATTCAGTGCTTTTGTATCAATGGATTTAAGTTCTCAGGAGAAAAATTCTGCAGTACGGATGTGTTTGTGCCTTGGATCAGCAACTGATTATAATATTGGACATTTGTTAATAAAGACGACCGTCTTTATTAACAAATGTCCAATATTATAATCAGTTCTATTAAACTGAGCAGTGGCATCAGACAAATATTCAACCTGTCATTAAGTTAAGACCTTGCCATAAACCTGTAAAACTTATTGGAGTTCTTTTCAGTTGATTTTGTCAGTGTAAATAAATTCAGTTCTGTTTTCAGGAGCTACAAATAATAACACTTTGAGTAGTCTTAGCAATTTAAAGGACAGAAGGGAGAAAATGAACAAATAAAAAGCACATTATACAAAGTTCGTTCCTGCCTGCTCATTTAATTTACAAGTAGGGATACTATATTATTACAATGCAAACTACCACCCAGAAAAACTATTTAGTAAAATTTTGATGCATATATCTGCACGAAACCTTCATCTACTGAAGAAACAAACTGACTTCTTCCAGATGTAAGGCCACTGAACTGGTAGATGAGGAAAGTCATATGAACGCATATGGGAACTAAAAGTAACAGAAAAAAATTTAACAAATTTTTAGATTAATTTGAAATTAGTCAAATTTTCAGTGCCTTATTGTTAATGAGCTCAAAACTCATTTGTAAATGAAGCACAAGCCTGTTTTCTCCGTTGCTTACATCAGCCACTATTCTGCTTTTAATGTGAGGTATCCGGGTTATACGCTACAGTAGCACGGACTTGCTGCTGTTTGCTTCGTAATGTTCACTTTAGGTTTATTGTCGTTTTACCAATACTCAGGTACACAGCTTCTCCACCTCTCAGTTGCTGTAACTAACGTGACCCACAAAATATACAACACTGCAACAAAATGGTCACAACAACACAGAGGAAGAGCCATCCACTAACACTAGTTACAGTGAAGTTACTTACTGCGATGTAACTGTTAGAAAGTGTGACACAATCTTATAATATTCAGTCCAGCTCACTACCCGTTTCATTATCATCCAATACATGTAGCTGTGCTGAAATTGCTGAGCCTCCGATGACAGATAGTAAAGATATAGTTACTGAAAAGCAGCAGGTGAGCTAAAAATGTAGCACATTGGCTAAATGCAAAGGTACCGTGATTATGTAACAAGCATGGATTAGTTCAACCTGCAGCTGATAAAACTGAATGAAAGGTACGGCGCTAGTGATCTGGCTCTGATACGGGAACCTTGAAGAGCCTGAACATGTCTGAGTGAAAAGTCACAGACAGCATGCTGTTGTTCCTGCGTTTATTGCAGGATTTCTGTATGAAAGCGGTTGTGTTTCGGATTATGCTCGCTCATGAGTTTAAGCGAGCACATGTACAAGCACACACCTGGTTCCTGCCGCAGGAAACTACATAATGCCCCTTTAATAGTTAATTGTTTTGATTAATTCTATTACAATAATATATATGCTTTCTATATATTTATCCATGTTTCTTTTTGTCCAATTTATAGTTATTGCCAAATTCTCTGAACTTTATCAACTGTTTTCTTTATGTGCAAGTCAAATGACCAATAAACAACAGGCCCTCTAAAAAAAAAAGCATCAGCATGCTGTGGTCTACTCCATCTTTGTAACATATGAATTTATGGAACAACAACTGTATAATTTCCACTGATGAAATGGTTGTGCACTTACAACCTTCGCACCCACACACACAAATGAAACCCAGCCTTTATTCATCTGCCTCAATTGTCCACACGTGAAAACAGCTGAACGAGCAAAAGGTAGTGGGAAAAGGCATTACTTTCTGGCTCTGTGCATAGCTCACTCAAACTGTATGTGAGGCACATTGACAATACAGATGGCTTTGTCTTTTCTGTCTTTTTTCTTGTAAATGATATTTATCTGGCACAAGTGTCCTGGAAGACCCATAAACACCACCACCCTAGCACACCAAATACTGCAGGTACAATACAGATGGTCAACTATATTACGATAAATTAAGAAGGGATTAGGAACCCATTTAAAGAAGTGAACCCCATCTGTCTGAAATATATCATTACAAGCGATCTAATAATATGAAATGACAGAGGAGGACTATGTTAGGTGTGAGTGTGTGTGTGTGTGTGTGTGTGTGTGTAGTTAAAGTAAATGCAATATTTGCTCGGAGTCAATTGCATACTGTTGATTTCTGTTAAATAAATGAGAAAAATAACATTCCTTTATTGTGATCAGCTTTGGTATTGTGCGTTGTACGATAAACATGTAAGGAAAGAATGGATGATGTAAACAGAGGATGCTTGCATTGTCAGGGATGGATTATGAACAGATGTACCGTGTGTGTGTTTATGAGTTTACATGGTGTGAAGACAAAGAATTAAAAACAGTGGTTTACTGTAAGTTTGCCGAACCATGGAATATATATATATATATATATATTTTATGTTTTTTTTTATGTGGTAGTTATTTATAATGATAGGACATAGGACAGATGCAGTGTGTTCACATTTTGACAGACCTGACAGCACAGATGCTGGTTATGTGTTATAATGTAATAATGTAATATAATCTTTAGTGTGCAGTTACAATAATGTGATAAAATGTTTGGTGCATGTTGCTAATAATGGGATGTTTAGTGTGCATTTGCAGTAATATGCTTTGAAAAAGAAACATGATAGAAGTGATATGATTGCATTGTTGGGAATCTATTCTCCACAGATAGTAGTGTCAGTGTTTACTGTGTGTTGGCAAGGATTGCCAGGGTAACTGCAGTTGGCAACAGTTCTATTCTTGTCATGCGGCACTGAGGTAGCAAATATCTCAGGGTATAGTTTGGTCAACAGGCCATATTCTGCCTTCAGGAGTTAATTGGGTGTGAAAAGACATGAATAGGAGTTAGATCCTTCACTTCAGCAGCACATGAAAGAGGAGCTGGAAGGTATGATAATGAATGGAACCTTAGCAGTGACAGGTGGGATTAGCACGCATCGGTGTGGTATAATACTGCACTGCATCATGCGGCGAAGACTTATCTAGATCTACTACTATATTGTGCCAGCTTAAGAGTCAGTATCGGCATCTGTTCAGTCGTGAAATGAAAATGACGCTGGTGTTTCACAGCGAGTCATCCTATAAAGATACCTAGGAGATTAGGAGGGTTATGCCACACTAAAGAATGGCACAGAAGGCTGACAATATTCAAAAATGTTTTTTTGCATATATTGATTTTGTTTTCTCAATTCTTCAGCTTCTCAGTTTAGTTTGCCACTGTTCCCTTGAGGGATGGGTTAAAGTGCAGAGAATGAACAGTTTTATTCTCTGATGAACTTTGCTGTCTGACAGTTCTCAGTGTCTTCATGAAAGAACATGTTTGTTTAAGTGATCATTGTTATTGATATATAGTCAATTAAAATTCTCAGAATAGAATGCTGATTACATGGTTTGTCCTTCTATAAGAAGCATTTATCAGCACAGGTGACTATCATATCAAACTGTGGTGGGTGCTCACCATCATTTATTAAACACAATGTTGTACACAACAACTTGTACACAGGTCAAATAGCGATAAATGTGTAGCTGGGTCGAGCCATTGACTGGCATTGTTTGTCAGGTGAAATACATTCAGATACCCAGGCTGAGCATAGCAAGACTCTGAAATGACCTCCAACCTCCCTGTGGAAGGAGGCAAGAGAAAGTATCACTGAAGATCATGAAGTGCAAAAACACATTATTCAAGATAACACCAGATTAACCATAGCTTCTAGATGCACTTATATACTGTAGGAACATTTGTGACAACTGTAACAAAGCATAAAAGGTAGAAAGAAAGATGCCATGTCATTGGGCCAGTCATGAGGATGGCTATATCAGAAGAAATCTAATACTTCCCTCTCATGTCCTCTGGTTTATAGAGCTACTGCAGGGCCTCTTCATTAGATTAAAGGGCATTACTAAAGGTTAACGTAACATACTGCAGCAGAGCAGAGGAGATTCTACGTCCATTCATGTTTGGAAAAAATAAATCTCATTCTCGATCTTGTATAAAATAATAGTTTTTACAGCAACCATGACCATGTGGTGCTTGAAATTATAAGAACAGTGGTGTTCAAGTCTGACTGTGTTTATTGCAATACTTTCTGCATGGAGATGCTTAGTCCGTGAAGATTTACTTTGTCCATGGTATTAGGACCACAATTAAGATATTACGTATAATATTTAATATACCTTTAAAGATAAACGAAAATAGTTTCCATGGCATATAATCTTACCTGGATAAATGCAGGCTCACGTTGGCAGCCATTTTTTAGCTAAGAGTATTATTTTGATACAATAATGACAATATATACTTTATGTCTCTTTGACCTGTGAATAAAGAGTCTTTTGATACAACTTTTTACCTTTGTGCTCATTAACTCTGCAGATGAAGGACTCTACCTTTCAAACAGATGAAATGTTCAATCACTAACTTTTGATGTACCAGATCTAGAAAGTGCTGTTTGATTTTCATAATCATGTTTGATCGTGTTTGATTTTCATAATCATGTGGAAAAAGCAATTATACATTGTAATTATACATTGCTGGTCCTGAGGCTCTCTGCAGTAACAAGTCCCCAATAGCTTCAGGACAGCAACACCAACTCAAGCAGACCAAACCAAATTATCAGCAAGGAAAAATAAAAATAAATTGAATGCTGGAAAGAAACGACAAAAACACAAAGTAAAAAGAGACTTTACACTGGCAAATTACTTGAGCACAATAAAGTGTCCTAAACCAAGAAAAATGTAGACAACATACAGACCGAATGAACACAGCCTGGCCATGGAAAAGGGTCGCCACAAACAGAGCTGGCTACCACAAGAGGAGAGCCTCTGCTCTCAGTGTGACACAGGACAGGTAGAGACAGAGTTTCTAGCCTCATGCCCTAAATATAAAACACTATGGCCAATACACTTTACAAACATTTCCCAAATATACCTCAAATGAAAATTTATATCAGACACACAGAAAATCCCCTGTTTACTGGGCCCAATGGCAAATAATTGCAGCAAAATATTTCTCATCATGCCATGAACTGAGGACAACCAGTGGAAAGTTAGACTAAATAATAATTGTATTAATGTTCAAATTCAAATATTATTGTGATTGTGTGATATTTTAGTATTTTTTGTGTTTTTAAATCTCACTTTTGATACTGATTTTATTGAAGTCGTTTTTTTAAATTAACACATTTGGTGATATTTGGAGGGTGGTTACCAGACGATTTCAGGTCCATTTAATGTGTCACAGATTCATTGGAGTTACAGGCACCCAGGAAGAATTTTGTACAATTAGAGTTTGTACAAACCAGTGTTCAAAGCTGTTAAATCAAAGTCACAGTGTACAGCATAAGTTCAGCTGTGCCAATACACTTTTAACAATTTATCCAGTTTTACTAATTATCAAATGTGAAAACACATGCTAATTTTTTTAGCATGCTACTATTTTATTCATACAACAACACAGTCGTGGTGGATGGTGCTCAGTGCAAGCTCAGTCCTCTACCATAGGCCACTGAGCAGCTCTACTGGAGCAGATGTGGCCTAAGTGCTAGGCTTTAGGGAATCTCCAACTTTTATTAAAAGAAGGGTGACTGTTATTCATTTGTTCCCCGAACAGATTTTCACAGTCACTCTAGAATTGAACCACTGGCCTTCCAGCCTTTTGTGTTTTGTCCCAAACCGAAGACAACCACTACCCTCACACATTAATCATCACAGTATATTGTGGGTTATCGAGGCAAGCAGCATGCAATGTCCACTCTGCCAGCACTGATTCAAATTGCTTTAATGGCCATCCCATGCGATGGTAATGCTCCTTAGAGGAAACAGTGGTGGCAGAAACGATTGACCTACCATCCCTGCTGTGACAGCTGTGCGTGAGAGAGGTCGACAGCATGAAGGGTAGCAGGCATTTCATTAAAGCTTCAGTCCTATTTGTGGAAACAGGAATAATTCCAGATGAGAGGACTTTGTGAGGGTCAGAAACAGAAGGCTCCAGGAGCTTGGACTCATGGTTCAGGGACAGAGCCACAGACATAAATACCTGTGTTTCTC
Organism: Lepomis gibbosus; assembly: GCA_029875015.1. Lineage (NCBI taxonomy): Eukaryota > Metazoa > Chordata > Actinopteri > Centrarchiformes > Centrarchidae > Lepomis > Lepomis gibbosus. Next base: position 9,968 of record JAPMOB010243846.1, on the reverse strand, counting down.
TGCAGCTTCCAAGCTTGGTTGTATTTGTCCAGGTGCTTTTTGGCATTCTTTCCAAATGTGGCCCAAAGCTTGGGCGTAACATTACATGTGGTTGTGCCCCTTCGTCTGTAAATTCAGCAACTTCATCCAAAAGAAACTGGCCTCCTAAATTTGCTGGAGCACAGCTCGTCCACTTCTGTTTCCATTGGTCAAATTTACCACAGCTACACCACCAGCTGTCCCTGGCAGGAGCAGCTCGGCACCACATTCCTCACCGTGCTAGTGGTGCTTGACTCTTGGCTGTGGTGGCCTCTTTCTTTCTTGCTCATATAAGTAGCCCCGAATGTGAAATTCCAGCATTATACTGATAAAATCGTTTTTTTCCCATACCTACAGGAATATTGCCTTCTGACATTTTCCAGCGGCTGTTTTAGCCAGCTGATTTTGATGAGCTTTTGAGATTTTGAAGCAGTGAGGACCATGTAGACGGGCATACAAAAAATGCAAAGTACAATCTGTAGTTCAAACAACAGCAAAAAGAGTGGGAAACTCAGGTGCAGGCAACATGGAGGGAAGTTGTAAATTAATTTGGATATATTACAGACTTTGTAATGGTCCAAAGCTGGTTTAAAATATTCGAAGTTTAACCAGTGAATAAAGACTGGGAACTGGGGAAATGGTCAGGTACACGTTATTACTTTTTCCTTATGTTTTCCCCCCTCCATTTATGTTCATTTTAAAACCACCACTAAAACGGTTTGTGTCCACTAAAACTGTTAGTTGCCTGAAATCTTTTGAACAGACAGCTCTTGGCCCAAAAGGCTGATTTCCATTCTTACAGTAAACCAGATACAGAATTTAATTCATCACATTAACCTAGTATATTTTAACCGATTACCACTCTGGTATTCAGATACTTCTGTGAAACTCAGGAAATCCCCACCATAACTCATAATAACATTGCATTCGGGTTCTATTTTTTTTGAAAATCTAATTAAGATGGCAAATGGTTAAAAGCAGTTTGAAAAAGCACAAACTGAAAATGATGTTGCAGTTTTGCCCGTTAGAGGATAAGCAAACAGATTTGTGATCTCCTGAGTGCCTTTATTTTATTTAAAATCATCTGGACACATGACAATTCATATGTTATTTAATATTTATTATAAGTTGCCAAGAAATTATATATGTATTTCTGTGTTTTGTGTTCAGTCTATTTCAGTGTTTGTATTTTGTGTAAAATGCGTGCAATTAAACATTTTGAAGTAGTAGTATTAAATTACCAAATCTAAACTGTATCTATAGATATTTGTCAAAACTGTATCTACAAATATGTGATAACTCTAGCAGTAGGAGAAAACAAACAGAACATACCCTCCAGAAGATGTTAACGAAGGGTGTTTCTTCTTCAAGCCAAATAGTATGAATACATATTGAAATGTGAGAAAGGAATAGGCAATTAAGAAGCAAGGCACACCATAGCCAGATATGAGGACTGTTTAAAAGGAGTAGAATTTCATATTGAAAACATTCAAGTAAGCCTCTTTCCTATAATGAATGACAAAGACATAAAGCACATAATATTTCCTTACAAAAAATAGTTAGTACAAACTATCTAGATTCATAAAACACTTTCCTTTTAAAGATCACACCTTCTTTTATTTTTTTAGATACTGAATATATAATATAGAATAACATTTTTTATAACAATTGAGCTTCTCTAATCTAGTTACATTTGCTACATTTTTGGCCTGCTGCTGTACCTAGCTTTATCTTAACAGAAATGAATCGTTTGCTACGAATATCCTTTTAACATCTAAACAGTACAAACTACAGTAAAACTTTAGAAAATTTAGCTTTTTTTTAATGTTTGAGTTGGTGTGTAATCATTCATTCTCTGGTCACATTGATCTCTCATTTCATCCTATCACCCCCTTCCATAGCTCATTAAAATAAAAGTCTTTGCATTGGCTCATTGGCATTTATCTGCTTTCTTCTGACTCAGCTGAATTTCCATTTATTCTTGTCCCTTACCCTTTTGTCTGCCTTATTAGAATAATATAATCTCGTTCCATAATTTTCCTCCTGTCAGCCCCCTGTCATATTGGTTCCTGGTTACATTTGTATGACTCTGCCCTCACTTTGTCTTGGACCATAGACTTAGTCACTTAACAGCAGAGAAATGGTAATGTCGCTGCGCTTATAACAATGTGTCATTATTCTAGTGTCAAAAAGACATGATCGGGGAGCAGCTTTTTTACTAGCTAGTTCTACACAGAGGGGATGTGGAACATCTTGAAAGCCTGAGGCCAGTCAGAAGACTACTGGTGTAGTATAGAATAAAAATAAAAACCCAGGTGATTGTGTTTTTTTTACTCCTCAACCCTGCCTCTTTAAAAAACTGCAAACAATCCTGAGCTTGACATGGTGCATAGCATCAATTTCCATCCCAGTTTCTCATTTCAGAAACTATCAATATGGAAATCAAATTGCTCCACTTCCTGTTTGTGTCCCCCCAAAATGGGGCAATGCTTTGGTTACTCAGCCTCTCGTTGATAATCCCACCCACTGCCTTTAACTGCATTTGACATATTGAATAGCTTGAATGTTGCTAGTTTGGCCCCAGTGGCAATTTAAAGTGTTGACAGGCAGACACAATCCACAAGCAGATCCCTGGTATCTAATGTTACAGTTGGCCCTCCCCAGAGTATCACAATCAATAAAGCAATGGGAGATTTTTTTTTTTAGACCAGGAGCCAATCGGAGAAGAGAGAAGTCGGGGAAGATGGAGGAGGCTGTTTCTCTCTTTCTGGAAACCACCACTGGAAGAGCTTGAGCCATATGGGAATATTGGATAGCTTACCACTGCACTAACCAGAGGGAAAGGAAAACACTGATCCACTTAGACTTGAAACGTAACTATCCAACACAGCATGCTCTGTAATTATGTGGGTGACCTTGTTCCTTGCTGTCGGGTGCCCTTTCTCACAGATCATTCCAAAGCTTCTGATATATATATATATATATCTATTTATATATATATATATATATATATTTTTTTTTTTTTACATCACATAAAGAACAGAATTATCAATCAAGACTCCCACTGTTAACTCTCCTGTTAAAACACAATGCCATCAAAATCTACCACCTTCCATCCCCATTACGGTGTCACCAAGCCAGCTGTGAGTGAGTCTATCAACCCTTGACAATCCCTCTTCTCTCTGCAGCCCATCAACAGGTCAACCGGAACTATCACAGAAAAAAATGACTGGACATAAACAAGATACTCACCCTGCCTCTGGGATAATTGTGTATTGATTATAAATAATGGCATTGCTTTGTAGTAGATTATAATGAAGAGTGTACTGCAGCATTTTTCTTCTGACTGGATCTCCCTCATCACAGGATTTTTGCAATGTAGAGAGAAAGTTGAACATAAACAGCACTTCCACACAGTAAAAAGTTTCCATAGAGACCGACATTCTTAAATTCAACACATTTACTCAATTACTACAAAATAAAAGATAATGTAATGAAGTAATGTTAAAGAATGTTAAAGAAACTAGATGTGTGCTCGTACGCATACTCTACCTTGAATTCATGAGCGAGCATAGTCTGAGACACAACCACTTTCATATATGAATCCCACAATAAACACGGAAACACCAGCATGCGGCTATGGTTTTTCACACAGACATGTTGTGGCTCTATTATTTCAATGTTAACAGCTCACAGGCAGATCAAGGTTCTGTACATTTCATACACCACAGCAAGCCAGCACATTGGCACAATATTCCCGGAAAAAAAACAGCGTAATGCTGGAAACTCCCACTGCACTGTTACAGTAATATTTTTTTTAGCTTTAGGTTGAACTAATCCATTCTCGTTACATGATAATGCAACACTGACTTCATGTGAAGTAACTGACTTCGCCTGTCTGCTTTTGTTTCTCTTTCACCTGAGGCTCAGCAATGTGAGCAAAGCTAAATGTACTGGATGATAATGAAACGGGAAGTGAAATAGACTGAATGTTATAAACAAGTTTGTTGCCACACTTACCACAGTTAGACTGCAGTAAATTATTATTATTGTATATTATGTGGCTCAGTTACAGCAACTCAGGCGGAGGAGAAGCTGTGCACCTGAGTAGCGTTAAAACAACAATAAATCTAAATTAAAGGTTACTAACATGCTAACATAACGATAGCTGGCTGCCCCTGCCTTGATTCACTAAAACGTTAGGCTAGGCTTCACATTTGCTTTGTACTGTTACATCGTTTCATGCAGGATAAAATCAGCACGTTGACATAATAACACTGGTGGTAATAGGTGAACTAATGTGGAAAGCCATAACGTTACAACTATGGTAGGCTATATTGCTCCAGGTAATGTCAGCAAGTAAGGGGTGTCCAACCGATTTTGTTGGGCTGCCTGGGCCAAAAATGTCAGGGCTGATTTTTTGCCCAGTCCAGCCCTTCCCTTTTCCCACCCGGAGCTCTACCTAATCCAATAAGAATACATACAAGATTTATCTTCAAGGGAAACAATCCAGGATCAGTGCTTCAATAAAGAGTCAGGAGACTAATTTATACCCTTATGTTTGAATAGGTATCACACTAGTTTGTTAATAACTGATATTGTTAACAGAAAATGGGAAAGCAGCATATTTTGCCATCTTTTTCGATATTTTTTAAATCCTCACCTACAGTAAAGTTTATTACAACCAAAATACTGCATTTTCCAATACCACCTACAAAAACACACACACACACGCACACACAGAACCACGGCAAGAGAAGGCTACTGACACTGAAAGAGCTTTAAGATCCATACAATTAAAAGCTTCTCATTGAAATGCACAGTTCATTAGGCATGCTGATACGGTATCATCTTTTTAATAGATGAATCTGTTGGTTCTCTGCCCCCATAGAGGTAGCTCATCACCACATTAACAAAAGTGATATACAGTGTTCCACCAATCTTACTTAGTAAGTACAACACAACCTGTGAAAATAGCTGTATAATGTCGTCTGTGGCTCTGAGAAATTACCCAAGTGGCCATTACCCATTTCAATGTCGAGGTGTGTTCAGACCAAACACAAATTAGTAGAGTAAATACTGCTTCTGGAGTATTCTGCAACCACGAATATTCACCCCTAACAGCCAATGGGAGTACTGGGGAAGGCAGCTAATACTAGTCATAACTTGGTTAGCACAACTGTTCGCTGGAATCAAGTAACAGAAATTTTCAGAAATTACCATGTAGTGCTATTATTTTGCTCACTTTTCTCCACGCGCTCTCTTTTTTGTTCTGTTCTGTACAGTATAAGTTATGCTGGAGACCACCTGGGTAACAATAAAAAGTCCTCCATTTCTGATGTCAATACTGACTTCTGCGACACAGTGTCACATGAAAAGTTTTACTGAATTTGAAACATTTTAACCTTGGGCAGATGCATATTTTCAGTTATTCACATCACCAGCATTGTGTCTTTGCATTGACTTTGTCTATAATTGCGCTGTGTGAAAAATTTGCTTCATCTTTGGTCTGAACATACCATAAAAATCAACTTTTGGAAAATCTTGCTATTTTGATCTGCATCATGTTGTTGTGAATGTTCCTGTGTTGTTGGGTAAATTATGGTTACTAGCAGAGGCTGATAACCCTTTCTGTCTGCAAATGTTCAAAATCAACATCCAGATGGTCAAAGCCTGGAGAAAATTGAATCAATACAATTTGACTGGAGTTTTAATTGAAGACATTTTGCCATTCATCTGATAGGCTTATTATTTTCATGATGGGAGTTCACCATGGTAGACTGCTTTGTCCCATTTACAGTTGAAGTTGGTTTCTTTTAACCAGTTCTTTGAACTTAACAAAATGGTTATCTGCTGTCTGTTACAGAGTCTCGACTGAAAACTAAAGGCGTTTGCTATTAGGGCCCCGAGGGCCCCACCTCAGGTCAGCGGAGTCAACGAAGTTCTTAAAACATATTTTTATAGAAGAGCCTTTCCCAATCTTGCTTGACTTCATTTTATCCCTTTTATTTTATTCTGTTTTACTTATTTTATATTTATCTTAAACGTGTATTTTAGTCTTTTCATTGTTTGCTTGCTTTTATCTTGTATTGTTTTTGTATTATTGTCTATTGGGTATTATTGTCTTTACACTTGTTAAAGCACTTTGTAACTTGTTTTTGAAAAGTGCTCTACAAATAAAGATTATTATTATTATTATATTATTATATTATTATTCTAACCCTGACAACAAATGGCTTCTAACCCTAACAAAGTAGCAATTTAAACTCAAATAAGGTTGTCAGATCATACACTGATGCTTTTTATGAAGGCACAGAGAAATTATGCCGTCCTGTCAATGGGGGCGTCAAATCAGTTTGTGTCATTCTGGAAGGCAATATATTTTGTCATTTAATGTGGGAGAACCTGTTCAAACCTGAGGATGGGACGTCGACGACAGAGAGCTACACATCAAATTGCCCAACTTAGACAGAACAGATGTCTCAGGAAAGGAGGAGGGTTGAGAAACCATTTGTCTGCCATTACAAAGCACTAACATTGATCCCTTAGAACTTCCTCATTGAAGTCGTGTTCCTCACTGTTCCTGTTGTTTTGCTGTTAATATGCAAGTGTAAAGTATTAAGTATTTTATTTTTTCTTGCCCACACTCTACAGGGAGGTCAGAGGTCAGATCTGGGCCCTTGGAATTCAGTTATTTGCTCACAGAGGGCAGATGCTTGCCAACAGAGAAAAGGGATTTAGGACAATGCAGAGGGGAAAAAAACTTACGTTTAAAGCACTCTAAAGAAAGTGGACTGCAAATCTCTTGAGTCACCCTTTGAATGACATAGCTTTACATCAAGCTCTCACGACCCACCACCCCATTCTTCCTCAACCTCTTCACAATCACAGTTCCTCCACTTTTGAAACCCCCTTTGCGGGATAGTATGTGTATTTTTCATATGCCTCCTTCAGCGATATAAATTGCTGGCTACATCATCCACTATCATGCATACCCTGGAGAGATATAGAAAGAGAAAGAACGATGGAGAGAACACACGCTGAGAACAACCTTGTCAGGATAGTGCGTGTGTGTGTGCCTGTGTCTGTGTCTGTGTGTGTTTGACAAGCACACATATCTGCAGAGTGGGTGTGTGTAATCTTTGCTTTGGAGTGTCTGTGTACATGCATTCATCTGGGTGAATGTGTATGTGTGCATGTATTCATCTGTGTGAGCACTGAGTGTGTACAGTAAGTGTGTGGCACAGGGTAGAAGCGAACAGGATTCATCAGCATGTGTCAGCAGTGGGTGTTTAAAGACACGAGGCGCTTGATTAAGGGTGTTTTCTCCGCTCATGTATTTTCCACCTCGACTCTGTTGGAGAGATCAAAAAGTATCTGCACAGAAACTAAAAGCAAGTTGCTCTCAGACAACTAGCAGCCCAGCATTTGACTGCGGAAATGCTAAAGAAGACAGGAAGGAAATGAAAGCAAGATGGGGGCATGAGGAAAAGGAGTGTTTGCATGCGTAGGTGGCAGGCGGCTCATGCTGGCTCATTTTCTTGATGTAATTTGTGTGCAACTGTAATTGAATGTACAGTGAGATGAACAGGATGCCCAGCAGATCCAACTTCCCACACAAGCCAGAAGTCAGTTATGATTGTGGCGTGTGTGCTGGATGCATGTGTCTAATGTACATTTTCCTAATCAGTTGTGTGGTTACACAGTAAATAACAAAACACAGCTCTCTCTTTTTGCATAAAGCTAATATCCATCTCCTTCTTTCACGCATTTTGAGAGTTTTTTCATTCCAAATGCGTCTTTGTGGTGGTAGGAATTTTCATCATATTGCTTGAGATCTCTTTATGATATGACTGACTTCATAGACAAATGTGTTTATGCCATTTACCAAATGTAATAAGGTTAGACTAATGTTTAGTAGGATGACAATAAGGATGATGGATTACCAATATATACCATTATATAGTCTATAATGTAGGTAATCTGTTCCAGTTGAAAATTGACTCCTCCAAAGGATCACGTCTTTAAGGAGATGAATTTAAACTCCCATGAGTCTACAATAGAGCTGAAAAATGCCCACTCTCCTAATCACATGTTCCAGAATTAAATTCTAAGTACAGGGCAGGGAATAACTATTTATCACATACATTAATTACTGATTTTAATGATTCACTTTAAAAAGGCATCATGTCTAACTATAAAACCATGGTGGATTGACGCCAATCCCCAGCACAGGCTGCTAGCTTGCTGATATTACTTTATCGTGGTCTGGCTGGTAACTTAGTTTCTATGGCAACAACCGTATCTCCAACGGGTGAGAACTCCCTAAAGCTTGTGGGTAGTGTAGTGTTTTACAAGCAAACTCATAAATAAAACACAAGAAATTGTAATCAGATTGACTAATGGGTGCATACAGTGTGTAGTTGTTTCACAAGCTGCTGTTCCTAATGGTCCTGTATCATTACGTATTAATGTTTTTATTTTCATGTATGGCATGGCTCAGAGTTAAACAAATGGTTGTTTTGCAGAGTCAGGTGATTTAATTGGAAGGGTATTTATGGAATTAATTAAAAAAACCTACTCTATATATTCAACATATCTTAACAGTCTCTTTAAGTCCTCTAAGAAAAACTAATAATTTGTTCCACATTTATACTTAAATGACAGTAAGTAGAAAGGCAGAGAAATGATTAAGTGCAGTGATCACTCACTCTCTTCCACCCTGCCAGTTTTGGCTCGGCAGCTGTGGTCTCAGTCATTAGTGAGTCATTTAAATGATATTTTCTTTCTTTTTTTACAATCTCTCTTCTCCACCTTCCGTGTTTGTTCTTTGCTTTAACTGTGTTAGAAAATGGTGAGTATCACCATGGAAATGAACTATTCACGCTGTGTAATCATTTCTTGCTGTATTTGACAATTATGGTCTGTGACACTTCTGTCAGTTGAAAATATGTAGAAATGTCCAGAGACACTTGCACAGGTCAAACGACCAAGTATTAGTTAAGCTTAAGTCAATCATAATGCAGGGTGCTAATTGGTTGACCTCATCGAAGGTACACCTGCTATGTATTTTAATAATTTTCCTTTCACAATGCTATCCTTATTTATTATTATGTAAAATACTAAAATGTCTCGAGCATCTTGAATGCTTTTTTTCAATGCCTGTTTAATTCATTCTTACACTATGTCCTCTGAAAAAATGTTGTAATGATGAAACTCCCCATTACCCTACCAGGACCTTACCAAACTCGCTCTACTAACTGTTTTATGCTTATTGGAGGTTTATTATGAAAATCAGCCTTTAGTTCTTGTGCAGCAAACACATGGAATTATCTACAACATATTCTCAAGATCGACGCTCTCACTATCCCTAGACAATTCAAAACAATGATCTCAAACTACTTCTCCATAACTTCTAATTATCTTCACTGAGTATTGTCTTTTCTTCTATCGTCTGTTTTGATTTGTTTAGCTGTGTATTTTTCAGTATCACAAAATCACTACGAATGAGGGAAAGCTCAATGATTTTTGAGGCTTAAATAAAGGTTTCAATTAATGAATGAATGAATGATGAGATCACTGATGAGGAAAACTGTTTTCTAAATCAAACGTTTGAGCAATGCTTTGATTAAAAATGCAAGCTTTTTTCTTCAAGGTCCAAAGAATGAGACAGTGTTTGATTGTTAATGAAGCAAAGTGTCACTTGGTTTTTATTAAAGCTTCACACACTGTATATTTTTATTCATAGAAGGATTGTGTAAGTACTAAATAGTGAGGTTATTTGCCAATCTCCTCTTACTTTCTTTGTAAATCACATAGCGTGCCTACACTCTTGTCATAGCCTACCCTTGTCTCTCACATTCCTCTCCCTTAAAACACACACACACACACACACACACACACACACACACACACACACACACACACACACACACACACACACACACACA
>JAPMOB010243844.1:0-13666 GCA_029875015.1 Lepomis gibbosus | reverse complement strand
CTCATGTGGAGTTTATGTTGGAGTCTGTGTTGTGCTGGGAGCAGGTCTTTCTTAGTGTTAGCAGACTCCATGTCGTAAGCTGCAGTGTCGTCGCTGCTGAGTGCAAAGTCAGGGCTCAGGACACAGCGTGAGGCTCAGGAGCGCGCGTGCACGTGTCAGTCACTGGATTTCGCGGAAAATCCGACCTGGAGCCTTCGAATAGGAAAAGGAATATTTTCCTTCAGAGTTAATAGCCAAACCCGGCAGGTGGATCATTTTAATGTCAGATTACAAGCCCTTCGCACACAGGCAATAAAAAAAGGATTAATTTTAGTAGAAAAATTACATACAGCCCTTTTAAAACTGTAATCTATTATAAATAACATTAACTTACTAATTTACTTAGAAAAGTTCTGAAAGACATTCAGAAGAGTCACACACACCTCTGAAAAAAAAAGATATTGGACTCCCCTGAATGAGAAGCACAGGAATTTTCATGTGAAACAGTGTCTTCATAAGTAATTTGTTGAAGCGGGGGAAAAATGTATTCATGCAAGGGGGAATCCTGAAAGGCCTGTGCACTACTGAGCACGTATTTGCAGACACCTGAGCTAAAGCCTTCATAACACTGAAACAACACGACGTTGGTGGAGATACTGCTAGATATTCAGTGCGTCCTTAGAACTTAACATAAAAAATTAAACTCTTAAACTCCGTTTTAACACATTCGTTTCTAAAACATATCAAATCTGCATGATGACGATAACTGTTTCAACAATTCATTACCACATCGGGGTTAATAAGCCCCTTCCCTGAGAGCGTACCCCGCTGTCACTGCTGCAGAGCTGGGCAGCATAATCCCCGCCCCGTGTGAGCAGCTCCGCTGTTCCCCCGCGAACGCTCCCTGCAGTCGCTGCTGCAGAGCTCCGCTTAGTGCTTAGTGCTGTACAATATGAATTCATTTTGAACATGTGTGTTCTACGGGTACCGGTCTGCAACACCCATAAGCAGCTATATGTGTCCTGAAATACAGGAAAAATGGTGAGACAGAGAGATGTGGTGTTCCCTCGCTGAAATCTCAGCAGTTATTTATTAATATACATTTCCTTTAAACCATCAGAATTGTCTTTGTTTCAATTTACCAGCATTTATCAGTACTGTGCATGTCTTGTCTTCCTAGAGACATTGTTCATGTCTTTAACCACATGGAAACTAACACCTATTTCCAGGAAAAATGCCTAAAATAACATACCCAAAATAAATCAGTAATATCTCCTAAACCACTGGGAATAGATACATAATTCTCGTCTCCTTTGAAAGGTCAGAAGCTTAGAAATATAAAACTAATGTACATTAACATTTATTTTACCATTACAGACTACATAGAGATACAATACAGAAAAAATATGATATTTTCATCCTCGCCTGGTAAAAAAAAGCAATATTTTAATGCAATAAACCATCAAAACCATCATATGGAAACTTATAATGCCAGTGAATATCATTTAATACACCTAGAATACAACTGTAACTGTAAATTTGATGAAAAGAAACTGATATACAACAGTTATTACACTTTTTTTTAAATATACCAGGCGAATGTCCATGTTTTGGCCATATATACTGTTTATATGTTCACTTTTACTGGGAGTTATCTTTAAAACACAATTTATCACCATATAACCACATTCCAAATAACATAAAGCTTCCAAACCTTGAAGTATTGATAAAAACAGTCAATATTAATATGACCAAAAGCACTCCCATGCTTTACAGGCCATAAGTTAAGCACGCAACACCCACAGGGCTCTTTCTCTTCGTCCCTTGGGTCCACAGCAACACTAAGTTTCAAGTCGATTGGATAAGCGGTTCCTGACATAATCAAAATACAAACAGACACACACACATGCAAGCAAACAGATATTTTTCTTTATCAGAGAGATTATGTTTAATCTGATACATAATGCCATCGGCGTAGCCAGATTATTTTTCCTGGGCTTTAGCCCCGAATGTTTTGACTGTAGCCCCAACTGTAACTCGACAACAAGAAAAATATTTTCCGTATTAATATGCAAGAATCCTCATGACGCAGCCTGTCTTGCAGGTCTTGGAAGAACGGAGGCTACTTGCAATAATATTACATCTTGTTTGAGTTTCATTTGACTTGACCCCCCGACTGTTGCTCAGCATGCCTGTATTTAGAGAGAGAGATAGAGAGAGCATTTCTCACAACTTCAAGGCTTGCAAGCAACTGCTGAATTGTCCCCAGAAAAATTTAACATAAATGTTGTCTGTCATTATCTAGTCACTGAATTCGCTTTACACAAACAGTTACCAGAGAATAACTTGACACACCTGACCACCACACCCCTCGCTCTGTGTCGCTGTCCCCCTCGCTCTGCGACACTTTGCACTGTTTGAAGACTTTACTTCACTCATGCTTGCATGTGTGCCTGTCTCAGGGATGAAATAGGAATGAGAAAAGTTTTATCTACAGTTGTATCTATAGGAGAAACATTTCTGATAGCAATACAGACTACATCAGAGCCTTACTGCATCATATGACACTATATTTTTATATAAATATTATAAAATATAATATTATAATTATACTTTATATTGTCACCTGTCACCTGAATTTTGTGTTTCCCTTTATATAAATAAAAATATTTCCTCAATAAATTGGTGCATGTGCAAATGTTAATTATAATCATAATAAAGGTATGTATATAGCCCATAACATATAATAATTATAGCTCAAGGATTTATAAATTAAAAAAAAAAAAGAGTGAAAAGGAAGGCGTTAAAGACAAGTTTCAGTTTGACAAATGGCATAGCACAACCCGTTGTCACTCCCAAGTCATCACATATGGACACATGGTCAAGAGCCATAGTCGTCAGTTTGTGACGGATCCCTATACTGTCACAGTTAACAGTTAACGTCAACGTAAACTATTTACACTTGTACAGAAAAGTTTAGATAGAGAAGAGTCCAGTTGTCTCTCAGAAGCAGACGTTGTTGTCTCTCCTACAGATGATCCTGGGTACTGCAGTGGATATTCTTACAAGTCATGAGAGGCAATGTCGCTACCGGCATTACCGCATTAGCTACACCTGCTGGTGTAGATAATAAACTGCTCTCACATTTACAGATCTCTGTGGTACAGAGTGGACAAAATTCCACAAATGCGTAAAAAGGAAATCACAAATGTAACCTGACCTACCTGCAAATTCACAGGAAATGATCCACAAATGTGCAAATAACACTTTTTATGTGAAATTAAAATATGTGTGTACAGAGTAAATTGTATTTTTGTGGATATGATTTTACACAACACAAATGTAAAAATACATAGTGAGATATTTGTGTATATATATTTTATTATTATTATTTTATTTTTTTTACAGATCTCTGCATTACACATTGGACAAAATTCCACAAATGCGTAAAAAGTTACAAATATAACATGATCCACAAATTGATTAAGAATGTGCAAAATGAAATGTGCAAAAACTGTTTTGTGTGAAGAAGTCTATCTGTATTTTTGTGGATATGATTTATACATCACAAATGTAAAAATTTGTAGATAGTGAAATATTTGTGCATCATAGTACTCATTTGTGGATTTGGCTTTCTGTGGGTTACAAATATTAAAGTCCAATAAAATCTCCCATAATAATGCACATAGTTGTTTGTTCCTACATGAAATAGCACTGCATGCAAAAAAAAAAGATTTGGCAAAAACTAACAAGTAAATCATAAAAATAAGATGAAAGGTGGAAGAAACCCTACATGACTGCCGATTCAGAAAATTCTCGATTTTCACTGCTTTCCCTTTTTATCTATTATGTTTGCAGACAAATCGATGAATACTAGGTAGATGTCAAAAGAAGTGTAACCCACGAGGCAGCACACATCCTCCTACAGCACTGAACGATGGGCTAATATCCAGTGATTTATTTTCTGCTTGTGGATCCTGTGCCTCTCCATCTAGTGAATTAATGATGGAACTAAAAGCAGGTCATCAACAAGTGATCAAAAGAGGACACAGACAAACACCCCTGTGAAGCCAAAGTGTGTGTACAGTATAATGGCCTGCATTTGCATCTTCATCCAGTAAGACGCTTAGATTTCAACTTGTTACATTTATTTGATTGTGGTTCCAAAGCACATTATGTACAATTGATCACTACACTGATATTTTACTATTGCTACTTTACTAATCTTAAATTGGACAAATGCTACTTTTACTCAAAAATTTTACATTTTTTGGCACACATTATTTTATAAATAATGTTTCACAGGTTCATAAAATGTACAGTACATACTAAGACTTGTGAGCTTTCCATTTAAACAGTAGCTGACATAATTGTTATTGCTGTTATTTTTATTATTATCAATTAATCCCACAAAAAAAAGAAATAACAATAGATTTGTCCTGTGAACAGATTTTGTCTGCGGACCTGCAGGCTGACAGCTTTTGGTTTCATGCCATCAAACTCCTGCACACATGCTAAAAGTTCTGTACACATGACAGAGAAGAGTGACATGTTTATATTACTGTATGTACAACCTGTCGTGGGACTAGACTGTGTGCAGCTCTTGGGAAGACATTTATTCACAAGCTTGGCACTGTTATCAAAGAAACATTTTACAAAGTTTGTCAACCATAGGACCATGAAATGGTTATCTGTCATCAATTTAAGATTGAGGTTTCTTCTAAATTCCTAAAATGTCACTCGGATGCTGCAGAGAATCACTGCGTTGACAGATTCTATATACATGTTATGCTAACTTGTTAGCTCTGCATTACACATTTCATGCACTTTGTTTGCCACTGCCTTATTTTATTAAATGAAATATGGGACTATTTATTCACATCATGCTCTGCACTGAAGCTGCATTGTAATATTTATTCTCCGGTTGAATCTGTATTATTCAATTACATTTTTTTTCTTTTATCTTCAACTTTCTTTTATGTTGTCTACTGTTTCTTTTATAACTTGACTTATTCATTTATGTCTTATGTACAGCACTTTGAATTGTCTTTTTGTTGAAATGTGCAGTACAAATGTATTTGCCTCCCTTTGTCTTTTCCATGCTGAGCCTTCGTGATCCCTCACTGGCTTCCCATCTACAGACACTGCAGAGGTGAGTGAACATGTTATCCTTCTATAATCTACACTTTATGCTTGTTTGTTATTCCCCTGCGCCAGTGGGCATGTTTTTGACAGCAACCCAAGACAAAAATGTCCAACAATGTTTAATGTGACACAATGATGACGTTTCTGGCCATTATTATTATACACCATAACTCAGGAACAGTAGGGGAGATTGGGAACATATTTCACCGTTGGTAAAAGCTTATTGTGACATCATAATAGGTTTTTGGCCATAATTCAAGAGTTAAATGGGCGATTCCAGGTTTCACACACTTGGGACTGGGCAACACAATGATTAAACAATAACTAGAAGGCTACAGTATGGACTTTCCTCCATGTCGTCCATTGTGCCTTTTACTTCCTGCCTCGAATTAGAGCCTCACCTGAATTGCATGACTGAACAACACTGAGCTCATTGTGATCCTGTGAGTCAGTTTCAGCTCAGAAAGAAGCTTTGCATCTAAAACTGCAACAACAAAAGCACCCCATTTCACCACACTATATGCTATAGAATCCACTTTACATAGTAATCAAGTGCATATGTTTCTGTTTAGCCAATACATCTATGATAATCCTTATCAGTTCAACAATGTATATTCACTGGAATCATACATGTGTCATTAACATAGTGATAACATGTATTTAGCCGAAAATACACTTTATACCTTTTATTTAAATCCTTCCAAGTATTCAATACATACACATGGGAAACAAATTAAAGAAAACCCCTGAATAAAAGAGTGGAGAAACATATGAAATGGAGATGCTTCAGTGCACCAGGGCTCAGTGAATGGTTGGTGAGTTTGAAAATGATTTTAATAAAATGCCACGGCCTTTACACCAGATCTCAACCCAGTTAACCACCTTATTGGAGCAACGTGTTAGAAAATGCTCCACCATAATCTCCGTAAGTACAAATGATATGAATCAACTTTCATTCAAGATCTTATGTACTCCTATCAGATTGCTGTCAAAGGCAAGGAACACATACTTCTCGATTCTGATTGCTAACCAAGGTTAAGGTCAAGGTTCCAGAATCTTTTTTAAAATTCAGTAACCTGTCCCACACATCCAGGTGAATCTTAAGAATATCTTAATCACTTATTTAACAAAATTGCGGAGATTCAGCAGCATTTTAACATTAACATCTGGGAGGTTGAAGCAGACTCATGCCCACACACTTCATTTAATAATTTTACAGAAATCTCTCTGTCAACCCTGGAATGCACTTTTGCACTGTCTAAATGATCTACCCGCCCTTCAGACTGCATTCCGACTTGGTTCTTAAAAGCTGTATTTTAGACCGCTGGCTCAGACATGTTATTCTTCTCGACCTCAGCTCAGCATTTGACACTGTGGACCATGATGTATTAATTAGCCGTCTGAAAACCTACGTTGGCATCAGTGATGTGGCCCTGGATTAGTTTGTCTCCTATCTGTCAAATAGGTCATTTTCTGTGATCCTTGGAGAACCCTCCTCCTCTCATGCTCCTCTATTTTGTGGAGTCCCCCTAGCGGTTGATCTTGGGGCCACTGTTATTGACCATATACATGCTCCCCCTTGGGACAATCTTTCAGAATCATAATATTGATTTCCATTTGTATGCAGATGACACCCATTTGTATGTCCCATTAAGGCTAGGTTCTTTCGATGTCTCTGGTATTCTGTCTTGCCTCGCTGAGATAAAAGCCTGGATATCAAATAACTTTCTTAAGTTAAATGACACAAAATCAGAAATCATTGTATTTACCCCTATAGGAACCAGCACTAGCTACTTCACAAACCTCACCTCCAGCCTGGGTGACTTCTCGGATAACATTCAGAACCTGGGTGTCATTTTTGACTCAGAGCTGATGCTCAGGTGACGAACGCAGTGCAGTCCGGTTTTGTCCAGCTGAGACAGCTAACTAAAGATTAGACCATTTATCTCCTCTGCTGACTGAAGGTCATCCATGCCTCTCACTGCAATGCTCTGGATTCTGGTATCAGTAAGGGAAATATTCCTAGATTACAGCTCATTCAAAATGATGCAGCCAGGCTTTTTACTCTCACTAAGAAGAGTGACAACATCACACCAGTCCTAGCAACCCTTCACTGGTTACCTGTGAGAAAAGTGCTATACAAATAAATGAATTATTATTATTATTATTGAACGTATTTAGTGATGTCTGTGACTGTCGCTGATGCGATCTATCCGTTTGTTATGTCTGACTATGTTTATCTGCCATACTAAGGTCTCTCTTGCAAACTAGATGTGATGACCTGATTAAATAAAGGTGGTAAACGAGGGAATATCTTCTGGAGGCTCATGGTGGTCCCACTGCATAATTTATATGAGTATGGACAGAAATGGATGTAAACTGCAACTTGACTGGTTGGCAGAGGCATACAAGCTGCATGGTGGTAATTCTAGGTTGTTATGTGTTTTTCCTTTGCACATGTTTTGCCTTTTGTTTACCTGTTTTCTTCCTCTTTCCCTGTTTCGCAACCCCTGCAGATCCAGGATTAACTGATTTTGAAGATTTACTATAGAGATGCCTGAAGACCTAAGAACAAAGGGCCTTTACTGAAGGTAAGGGCTCCACACACTGCTACATACACAGACTGTGACAAGCACAGTGACAAGTTTACTACAAATCCTCTCAATGCTGGCATCCTGACCAACCAGCAGGATTCAGGGATGATCCCTGACTGTCAACCCACCCACAAACACTGCCAAACACTGCAGAGGCGAGTGATGTTACCCCACTCTGTATGCTTGCTTGTTAGACAGTATGTGTTTCACTTTATAAAACTTTAGCTATCTACCTTTAATTAATAATGTCAGTCTATCCTTTCAACACCCTGGGAATTAGCTATAACTTGGGATGTATGGCTAGCTTCACCAAGGATTCAAACATTTTAATAATAGTAGTGATAGATTAGCATAAGTCTATAATTAAAAAACATTTATTGCTTATTTTGGCATTTTTAATACGTACAGCTTCTTTAGCCCACATTCAGTCAATTAATAATAATTTAGGCATTATTTCACAACTGCGATCTAGACACAATTTGTTGATAAGCAGTGCCTTATGTATATATGGATAACTCCATACAGTTTTTTTTTCATCTGTCTTTCTGGGTATTGTTCATGGCTGTGAAATAATGGTCAACCTGGGCGCAGGTGACGTCAGGCCCCTCTATAGTTTATAATATAAAATGTCGTTAATGTTTAAATGCTTTAATGGCACTAAGTTATGCTCTGTCGTTTTAGAGCAACATTACTATTCAGTGATCCACTGTTATAATAGCAGGGCACAGCTATGCAAATAAGCACTGGCAATAATCAGTATAATTTCTTGCTCACATCAGATGTCTGTTTATAGCTATATTCCAATAAACACACATAAACGCCATAAACAACCATTGAATGAAAGCTATTTTTTGCTAACTCACAAACTAACAATGTGCATTTCCTAATCCACAATCAAACCAATAAACAAAATTCAGAGTGAAAGTTCAGAGTGCTGCGACGCCCTATCACCAACAAAGGGATACTGAACACCATCAATTAGCATTCTAATTAACATCATTAGTTTCCACAGTTGTGAATTATACACAAATGAATACGCCAGTGGCATAGCAGTGAACAGATTTAAGAAGCACTCAATTACTCCTCTCAGATTTCCGTGACTGTGTGCCCAAACGCAGGTCAAACAAGAGCTGCATCATGAATTCCAGATCCAACAGGGAAGCAAAAGGCAGAGAAACTGCTCAGTCACAGTAAAAAAAAACAATCTGCCTGTGTCTGTNGTGTGTGTGTGTGTGTGTGTGTGTGTGTGTGTGTGTGTGTGTGTGTGTGTTTGTGGGCGTACAGCTGCTTTAAATTAGTAAATGTAAAATTTATATTATTAAAAAAGTCTTCATTGAATACTAAATACACAAATACACACACATTTTATTTAACAAAATGCAAAAGTATATTTTGATAATGTTGGCAGCCTTGATAGAGTTCAGCAATCTCCAGAGGCTGGTAGATAAGTGTTGCGTGCTGCCATAAAACTGGTGGTGCATGCATGCGTGTTAAACAGTGGTTCTGCTGGGACTTTCCGGCTCTGTAGGTTGATGATGTATCCGAACATGGCCAATTGTATAAATTGGAAAATATTTGAGTGAGACCTGCAATACTAACGCTTTCAGAAAAAGTTAGAAAACATAAGTATTTGACGACAAAGGTACCCTTCAGCATCTGTAGGAGACGTACCGGGTGCGTTTCTATGAAACGCTTCCATAGCAAACGGTGGCATATCATACGGACGCTGAAAGGTACCTTTAGTGTAAAATACTTACGCTGTCTGAAAGCATCACTTATGACACATTGAGATGAGAGCATGGTGGGAAAGTGGCTGATGCTGTTTAACTTAATGGGCTGTGGTGGCAATGGGAATGTCTGCTCAGCAGCATTGACTGAAGATGTCCCCTCAGATAAGTTAGATGACAGTTACTTCACCTCTGCACTAAAAAGAAGTGACTACTGAAAAGTAAGCAGGAAAATGCACAGAAATAAAGTGCATAACTAAATCAGTTCGATAACCTACACTACAGTTTAATGTGATGATTTCCTTCTTTGAGTACTGTAAAACTGCACAAAAGAACTCTTTCAACTCTTACTAACCATTCTGACCTGAGTATAATCCACTGTGTTCAAAGAGCATCAACTGAAATGGAGTTTGTCTCCTTTGCATCCTTCCTGTAATACGGTCTCAATAACATGAAGCAGTCCTGGTTTGTGTGTTTGTGTTTGTGTCTGTGTAGAACCGAGCTCATGTGTTTGCGCCTACATGTGGTATAACAGGAGGATGATAGGGCAGCATGCTCAATTTCTGCTATCTTTCCCTTTTCATTAATTCTCCAGAGGTAGTCAAAATAAGGATTCACTCCAATTCCCACTGCACAAGAAAACCTGTCTATAGGTTCATGTTGCAATACAGAGATCTCATAAAGGACTTTCCCACACACACACACACACACAAACATTCTGTCTTATGTCTTTCTGCCTTTCTCTCTTGCATCTGCTCTCTCTTCTCTCGCTCTTTCTCTCTCTCTCGCCTCTCTGTTTTATGATCCTTATAGACTATCATCTTAGCAATTCTCTCTACGCAGCCAAAAGTATTGTGGTACCAAATCTCATGGCCTAATCTCACCTGGGCTTATGTCAGGGATGTGACTGCTCATGTTTTCCAATCTAAGCACTGAAAACTCATATGATTAAATTACTGAGGCAAATCAGATATGGGTGAGGCGGAGTGCCCGGCTCTCATTTCAGCTTCCTTGTAGATAGGAGGCCTGTGTGTGGAAAGGTTCATCCTACTCTGCAGAACAGCGTTACCAGACAAAATCTGTCAAGATCAATGTGTTTTGACAGTGGCGAGAGCAAAATAGCTACTGACAAACAGCACAATGATTTTGGCAGAAGTGGATGTGGTGGCATTGATGCAATCCGCTGCAAGTCTGGCTACAGGGCGAGCAAAAGCCGTGAGCAAAGCTGCATGGGCTACATCAAGCTGTGCATGTGAAGTCATGGTGGAAAGGGGCTATCTGCAGCAATCCTAAATATGACATCATGGGGGTAAGCTTACTTTGTTAGATGAAAAACTATTCTTGTATGATACAAGACATTTTCATTTTTTGCTACAGAGCACAGATGGGGCAAAAAAGCAGACATAACATCTAGTTACTGAGCATCACTTTGCAGTTGCAGCTTTTTGTCTGACTACTCCACCATCTCCAAAAAGTAAAACAAAAAGTTATACTTTACTAATCCCTGTGGTGAACTTCACTGACCTACCTTAACTTTAAGGAGCAGCAGGCAGCCTCAGGAACAACTCAGGGAACAGTTGTTGTTTTAAGGTCAGTGCTGTGGTCAAGGGCAATGGCAGAAGATTTTTTAACGCAACTGATAAAACTAATATTGAACCATTACTCTGAATACTAATATATGTGTATATATATACAGTATACTTTATATAGTAAATATGCTAGTCATAGCGTGTGTCTATGTAGCCGTGTGTGGAGCCCTTACCTTCGGTAAAGGCCCTTTGTTCTTCGGTCTTCAGGCATCTCTATAGTGAATCTTCAGAATCAGCTAATCCTGGATCTGCGGGGGATGTGAAAGATGTTAAAAGCTGCTACTGACACATATGTAACCTTTTCCTTTTCACATAGCTCCTCTGTTTCTGCTGAGCCTCTGTGAGGGTCATCACTCTTTTTGAAGAGGTAGCTTTGAACATAGGTGACCAAATCCAAATACTACAAATGCTGGGCTTCCTATTGATTATTTCTTTCAGGCACAAAAAAAAAAAAGATTAAAACTGCAGAGAAAATCCAGAGCTCGTGCTGACAGGTTATATAAACAGTATTCCACATTTTAACTGTGATATAAAATATATAAATATACCATATTTATAGTACCCATCACAGTTCATCACACGGCTGTGGCTCAGGAGGTAGAGTGGGTTGCCCAGCGTTTGAGGCAAAGGGATTTGGTCACCCTAGTTTAAAACTACTGTACCTCTCCACATAAAATAGTAAAGTAGGTGTGTAGGGAAGCCTCACAGCATGGTCCGAGGCAGAATTATGGACATAATTCTTGTTGTTGGCAGGGCAGCTATGGCTTAGAGGTGGAGCGGGTCGCCCACTAATCTGAAGATCGGTGGTTGGAGTCCTTGGGCAAGATACTGTACTCCAAATCGCCCCCGAAGGCTGTGCCATGATTAGTTTCTTTCTGGTAGCAGAGGCACCTTGCATGATAGCCTATGTCATAAATGTATGAATGGGCTGAATGGGACATGTAGTGTAAAAGCACTTTGAATATTTGAAAGACTCGAAAGGTTGTTTTTCAAAAGTGTTTCCACATTTCCATCATTCTTGTACAGATTATTATTAAAAGTGAAAAAGTCCTTGTTCCATGTAGCAGTGGCTGTCTCAACTCCACACCAGATGTCCCCCATGTTGTTTCTAAAAAGTAGATTTTGACTGGCATTAGTACCAATATGAATACTGACCGAAACTGTAAAGTAAAAAAAAAAAAAAAAGTATTATTGAATTTGTAATAAATCAGAATTAGCCCTAGTCTTAATAATAAACTAAAGATTTTTAATAAAGCTAATTAAATCTGATTGAAATGATAAATTAAGTGGCGTTAGAGAAGGATGTAACTGGGACTGTTTTAACTGAGAGGGGTGAGGTAGGGTAATGTGTTTGGGAGCTAACTGCTCTGTTACTGATCCCGTTCTTCATCATCGTGCCCCGAGCTGAAGCAGAGTTAAATTCATGAAACTGCGAATCAGACGGCAGTGGTGGCCCAATCAATTGCTTTTCAGAAGCCTGCTTTACTGCCCGGGCATTTTATTCCAATGCGGGATGTTGTCGTCGAGCCTCCTCCTTCCTTTCAAATGATGCACTGATGGTGTCAAGAAAGCCATATGCTAACCAATTGAGAGGCAAACCGGAGACATATAATCCCGCACTTAAAGTCAAATGTTCCAGAGACTTGATGGTTTTATTGTGAGGAGAACAAATGGTGATAATTGGACGTGCACAGACAAATACGGACAGAGAATCAAACTGTTCCTCGCATACATCTATTTGATGTCATTAGCTTAGACATATCAAATCATACATATATGTCCTTGCATAAGTACCGAACTTTGACCTCATGCTTGAAGCACCAAATCTTCATTGTCACAGACTTCATCATACAAACAAGTCATTAAAGAGAAGACAGATTCAAGTTATAATGGAGGAACATTTGCATATAAAAGTTCCTTTAACGATCTCACCATATGTGTCTGCAAGACATATTTGAACTTTTCCTCACCCTGTCTCTTGTGATGGAGCTGAAGAAATTAATTGTGTTGTGTATGTGTTTGCCGAGCATTCTCTGTGCCTAGCGCATGTGTGTGATTGAGGTAAGCGGGGCTGCTGTAATGCAGATAGCCTCCTGCCTTAAAGTTTAATCACTACCTTAGACTGCAAGTCAGAGCCACAACCATTTCTATGCATCTGTATTAATTCGCTGCAGCCTGCTGTCAGTGTACCCCTGATCTGATCCTTTCATCAGGCAGACAGGGAAAAACAAACTATTTGGGGGCATTTTGTTTTGTTTATGAAATGTGGTTCTACTGTATGGGAGCTTTAGATTGAACACAACAAGAGGTCACAGTCGTCTCACTCTGAGAGGAAAGGTTTTAATCTATCATCATAATTTAGTTTCTTCCAAACAATACAAAGACGGGAAGCTCTGAGCAACTGAACTGGAACACAGCACAAGGTACAAGATAAGATTAAAAAATTAAATTATTACAGTTAGAACTGGGCTTTAATACCGTGCACATTTTTTGAGGGGTGCCTATGTTTGCCTTGAAAGGATAGTTCAACATTTTGGGAATTTAGACTTTTTTTTGTCAAGTGTGAGATGAAATGATACCAATCTTATGTCTATGCATTAAGTGCATGTTTAGCCTAGCTTAGCATAAACAC
>JAPMOB010243841.1:0-13184 GCA_029875015.1 Lepomis gibbosus | reverse complement strand
GCCAGTGTATGAATGTGTGTGAATGTTAGTTTCCGTTTGAGCACTTAGGCTCAGTGTATGAATGTGTGTGTGAAAGGTGAGTGCAGAAGTAGTGTAAAAGCGCTTTGAGTAGTCGAAAAGACTAGAAAGGCGCTATACAAGTACGGAGCATTTACATTTTTTATGTTAGCCTTATTCCAAAATGGATGAAATTCATTATTTTCTTCAAAATTCTGCAAACAGTACCTCATAATGTGAAAGAAGTTTGTTTGAAATCTTTGCAAATTAAAAATGAACGAAAAAAAGCACTTGTACGTAAGTATTCACAGACTTTGTTAAAGTACCTTTGTCAGCTATTACAGCCTCAAGTCTTGTTGAGTATGATGCTATACATGCTCGGCACACCTATTTTGGGCAGTTTCTACACTATTTTTTGCACGACCTCTGAAACTCCATCAGGTTGGATGGGGGAGTGTGTGCACAGCCATTTTCACATCTCCAGAGACATTTAATCGCATTGAAGTCTGGGCTCTGGCTAGGCCACTCAAGGACATTCACAGACTTGTCCTGTAGCCACTCTTTTGTTATCTTGGCTTTGTGCTTAAGGTCATTGTCCTGTTGGAATATGAGCCTTCACCCCAGTTTGAGGTCCAGAGCGCTCTGAAGCAGGTTTTCATCAAGGGTATCTCTGTACATTACTGCAACTGCATTCATCTTTCCCTTGATCCTGACAAGTCTCCCAGTTCCTGTCACTGAAAAACATCGCCACAGCATGTTGGTGCCACCACCATGCTTCACTGTAGGTATGGTATTGACCAGGTGATAAGCGGTGCTTGGTTTCCTCCAGACATGATGTTTACCATTCAAGAGTCAATCAATTTTCAATCATTTTTTCACAAGACCAGAGAATTTTGTTTCTCATGATCTGAGAGTCCTTCAGATGCCTTTTGGCAAACACCAGGCGGGCTGTCATGTGCCTTTTACTGAGTGAGGAGTAGCTTCTGTCTGGCCTTTTTACCATACAGGCCAGATTAGTGGAGTGCTGCAGAGATGGTTGTTATTCTGGAAGGTTCTTTCTCCACAGAGCTCTGTCAGTGACAATCAGGCTCTTTGTTACTAAGGCCATGCTTCCCTGAATGCTCAGTTTGGCCAGGCGGTCAGCTCTAGGAAGGGTCCTGGTCAGGGATGGGGATCGATACGCAGTTGTAAAAGGACACTGTTCCAAACTTTCTCAAAACCTGAAAAACAATGAGGTCCGAGCTTATCGATACTGTTATCGAGACTAGCGGATCCTATAATGTAACTTTATGTTTTGAGAGTTAAATCTGATTTAACTTGCTCTGGGCGGTATCAGGATAATGGAGGTACGCCAATATAATTTCAAAAGAGATATGAAATTAGACAATAGCGTTTACACCGATATTGTTGATGTTGAGTTATGTTTCTGTAACGTCTTGCTATCCCTTACCGCGGAGCCCGGCCCTTCCCTCTGCATCAGCACGCAGCCATCTACTCAAACTCTAACACCAGGGAGGGAGACACAGTGCCGGAAGACCTGGCTTGTAAAGAAAAAACAATTCAGTCCATACACTTTATTCAGCAGGTCCCCCAGGTATATTAACGACCACCCAGGTGTATTTGGTGACACATTGTAGCATTTTTCAGAGAAACCCTAACCCGTTTTAAGTCGCGGCTGACAGTGTACCGTAAAATTTTAATTAATACCCGAGTACCAAATAGCCGCCTACCCTGTTTACTGGCCTGGTGTGGGAACACATTATGACAAATAAACACAGGTCTCCATTAAATGCCTGGTCTGGTTTTATAGAAGTTCTTTGGATGGATAAAACCTAAAGTCTTGCTCAGGGACACAGTGGTGGATGGGTCACAGTGGGGGATTGAACCCGGGTCTCTCACACCAAAGTCTTATCCATTGCGCCAACACCAACCAAAAAATTTACCAGAATCCTGACTGCTAGTCCATATGGGAGATGCTTCCTTTAGTCTGTAAGGGTCCACCGATCAAAAGAATCAAAACAGCTTTTCATAAAAATTAATCCAAGTTATGCATCCTGTCACATGAAGTCCATCCTGTCACGTGAAGTCCATCGCTCTCTGCTAACTTCTGCCACACTTCTCTCATCCTGCTCCATGTTGCTTTTGTTAGATTGCTGCCTTCAAAATAAAAGCACATAAGCTGGCTGTTTGGAGCTAGATCAAAGGAATGATGTGTATTTGATCATTTTTATACAAGTAATATTCTGTTTGAAATAAAAACTGTTTCATAGCAGCCTATTTTAGTTTTGTGCAAGTGGAAAAAGGCCTGTCCCATATGGATTCCTGTCCCAAATATAGGCAGGGTCAATACAGTGATTTTAGCGAATAAAAGCCTGGGATATTAATCAAAGCTTTACGGTATATTTTACAAGCGCGGACCAGGTAGAGCAACAGTGAACACACCAGTCAGATGTCATTTGTTAGCTACCACGTAGGTTTTGTTCTGAAAGGCTACGTCATCAACGCGTCTCCTCAACAAGAGGCGCAGCCGCTTCTGTGAACGGAATCGTGGGAGGAAAAGTCCAGAAAATGATAACACAATGTAGCTTACTACTGATGGAGACAGTCACCAGAGCAAACATACAGGGAGAGAGAGAGAGATGGAAAGCTCTGAGTGTAAAGAGAACTGAAGAAGGCAGATTCAACAAGTGAGTGAAACAAGCTACTACAAATAGTGGAAATATGCTGGATAACAAAAGTTCTTCAGCTAACGAGCTTTTCATTCTTTCTAAATGCTCCATAGTGCACCTTTCTAGTCTAGTCTTCTTACCCAAGGACACTTCAATATGCAGCCTTCTGCTGGGATTGAACCACTAACCTTCCAATTAACGGGCAACCCGCGCTACTTTCTGAGCCACAGTCTCAGGGATGATCAGTGGGAACAGGGAAACAGAGTGTCATGGGTTGTGAATACTTATGTACTTGTTCTCTTTTCATTTTATTTTTAATAAATTTGCTGTTTTAAAAGATTTCAAACAAACTTCTTCCACATTGTCATTATAGAGTATTGTTTGTAGAATTTTGAATTTGAAAGAATTTGGAAAATGATGAATCTGATCCATTTTGAAATAAGGCTGTAATATAACAAAATGTAGAAAAAAATGAAGCGCCGTGTGAATACTTTCCGGATGCAATGTAAAAGTTCACCCACTGCACAGCTGAGTCAGATATGGGGACTGTAGAGATTTATTGTACCAGGCTGTAACATGTTTATTTCTGCTGTAAAGTCGGACCTAATATAGTGGTCTATGGGGATTGACTCACTTTTGAAGCCAGCCTCAAGTGGCACTTCCGCGTTGGCTTCATTTTTCAGCCCAGACGTTGTTGTGCACTTGGATACAACATAAAGCTAGGACAGCTTTTGACTTGCAGTTGTTTTTTTGAAGTTATGATGGAGCTAGCTAACAAGCTAACTGCTTCTGCCTGCCTCTTGTCTTTGTGTTAAACTTGGCTAACCAAGCCTGGACCCGGTCTCTGAACCATATGGTCAGAAATGGTGTGTCAGACACTTCATTTAAAGCACTTTAAATTTTCCCATAACTATATATCAAAGTCATGGGCAAAATTTGGAGGCAGTGCTGCTGACACAATTCATTTTTCCTGATGTATTTATCACACATCATCCACTGTTAATTTTATAAAAAATTGCATTTACTTGTTTATTTGAGAGAGACAAATGCATGAGACATTACTTCATAAAATATACAAAGTAGATGCCATGCATACAGGTTTCTAGTCACGACTAATTTGCAACCCTTGTCCTTGGTTAGCCTTATGTTACTTATATTGCTACAGTATCATTAATGATTCTCAAGGCAGCCTAGTTTTCCATAGTAAATGTTGGCACTTTAAATACATATTGTAGTGCAGGCCTGGACCTTCTTGTCTATAATTGTGTTCATCTGTCATACTGATTGTCAGTACATTTATTCATTCGTCATTTCTCAAGAATATAGGGGAAGATGTAATGTGCAGTTTTCCAAAAGATTACCTCTAGGTTTATTTCCAGAATTGGGCAATGAAACCTGAATATTTTATTTTTTTAAGGCAAAAGCTTAATTGTTGCAGGCCTGCAATGTTTTAACCTCCCTTCTTCAACTTTTCACAGGTTGAAACCTGAGGTCTAACTAACAAATTTTAATGTCAATCATATTTTGTTCTCAAATCAAGGACTGCACAAAGGACTGTAAAAAGATGTTAAGTAAAAACATATATATCAGAGAGTCGTGCTTGTATGTGTAGGTGTTTGGATGTAATTGGCACTAGCTGTAGGTTGCACAGCTAAAACAAATATTTTGCCTTTTAGTATTATTTCATGAAATGTTCCAGTGTTTTAAAATCTATGGGAATCATTAAACATGTAAATGGTTTGCAATGAAGTTGGTCCTGTTATAAGTGTCTATTAGTTATTTCAGGCTCAAGCACGAAACGTGTGAGATCCCTATTAAAACTGAAGGGATTTTTTTCCTTTTTTCTGCAAAGTAACCTCAGTTTTGGGGGCCTAAACATGCTCGAAAACTCACCAAACTGCACATAATTTAGACGTGGCGAAAATTTTGTATTTTATGGGTATTGCACATGGCAAGTGGCTTGCTAGGGCCCCCTACAGAGCAGCCTCTGGAGTTTCACCTACTTGTATGAAATTTCTGTGGCACATGTATCATGCCCAGATGTACAAAAAAGCCTCTTGGAGCGATGCCCAACAATCAACAGGAAGTCGGACATTTTTGATTTAATGGTCATTTTTGGTGATTTACACACTTTGTACTTTAAGGAACATCCAACAGGGGGTGGCAATGGAGCAATGGGTAAGACTATGCCTTCCCTATCCCACACTGTGACCCATCCACCATTGTGTCCCTGAGCAAGACACTTAACCCCTCGCTGCTCCAGAGGCGTGGTCGCACGGCTGACATGTCTGACATGTATAGCAATTGTAAGTCGCTTTGGATAAAAGCGTCAGCTAAATGAATAAATGTAAACAAACTCCTCCTAGGGATTTAGTCCGATCAACTTCAAATTTTCACTGTGCACTCTAAACGCATTGATGATTAAAAGTTATTCAAACGGTAATTACAAGTCAGCCAGTTTGCCCATGATGTCAGCGAAAATTGGTGATTCGCCATAAAACAGGAAGTTGTTATAACTTCAGTACACATAATCACACCTACACCAAATTTGATAAGTGGAACAATAGTCCCGCCCTGAACACATGTACATGCCAATATTACTTCAAAGTCATAACGCCACCTGCTGGCATTAGGAAATGAAATGTTTTACACTGTAATGTAAAAACTGTCCCATGAAACCCTTAACACATTGATGAGGCCCTGTTGTAAAATTTGTAAATGCCATGCTTTGCCATGACACAGGAAGTTGTTGTAACTTTACTGTACATGGTCAGATCTGTACTACACTTTACATGTTTCAGAAGAGTCCTGCCTTGAACACATGTACAGGCCAACATTCACTCATAGTCATAGTGCCACCTACTGGCAACAGGACGTGATCTTCAACAAAGCAACCCCCGCAGTGTGTTTTACCTACATGTGCGATATTTCTGTGGCACTGAATTAGAATCCAGATGTACAAAAAAGCCTTTTGGAGCGATGCCTTAAATTCAACAGGAAGTCGGCCATTTTGAATTTTAAGGTCATTTTTGGATTTTTTACACACTCCGTACTTAAACTCCTCCTAGAGAATTTGTGCAACTGACTTCAGATTTTCCCTGTCTAATCTAAAACCATTGACAATTAAAAGTTGTATGGGTTCCAATATCGATGGTTTGCCATGACACAGGAAGTTGTTGTAGCTTGACTGTACATGCTCAGATCTTTACCACACTTTACGTTTCAGAAGAGTCCCACCCCGAACACATCTACATGTTCAGTTATACTTGTAGTGTGAAGTTGTTATGTAGCGCCACAAAGGGTACACAAGAAGTGATGATTAACACGTTTGTGCAGCGTCTGAAGCACGTTGCAAATTCGCAGCCACACTTGCAGAATTCCCGAATCTGCAACGCGGCCACCTCACACCTCGACCTGCCACACGTGCGAGGGGCCGCACACCCAACGCTGCTTGCAGCTGTAATTTTTTTTTCTTTTCTTTTTTCTGCAAAGTAAACTCATTTTTGCTGGCCTAAACATGCTTGAAAACTCACCAAACTTTGCATGCACGCCAGAAGTGGTGAAAAATTAGCCCCTAAGCCATGTTGCACAAAATGTTACAGGGTGCGTACCTTAACAAACTCTAAGAGAATTAATCTGATCAACTTCAAATTTTTGCTGTGCAATCTAAACCCATTGACAATTATAAGCTGTACAAATGCGTGCCTATGGTGTGTTGTTGAAAATGATGATTCACCACAAAACAGGAAGTTGTTATAACTTCAGTGTACATGCTCACATCAGTACCAAATTTGACATGGATAATAACAGTCCCACCCTGAACACATCCACATACCATTGACATTTAAAAGTTGTACAAACGGTGAGTTTTTGTGGAACGGCATGCCTGTGGCGTGGCGTTGAAGATCGATTCACTCAAAAGCAGAGTGCCACCTGCTGGCAACAGGAAATGACACGTTTTACATTGTCATGTACTACTCCTGCCAGGTTGGACATATCAACTTCAGAACTGTCCCACAAAACACAAAACACATTGATGACCCAGCAGAAGTAGCCCAGAAAGAAAGTGCTGCAGGCTGGGAGTCCAGTAGCAGCTCGGACAGAATGAGGCCAAGGTGCTGCTTAGGAAATGGGGAGAAAGAAAGGGAAAGGCTCAATGATATATTGTGAAAATCCTCATCATGTCAATCCCGTAATTATAAAACAGAAACACAGTGCAGTAACATTATGGTTTACTGTCATTAGGTTAATTATCATTTTGCACTGATCAGGTCAAGCCTCCTTATTCCATCTCTGTGGAAGCTAAATTTACCTGACAGCGGTAAATGGAGACAATATAAGTGATGTGTAGGCTAATTCCAGTTGTAGTGGGAATGACCAATTATTGTGACAACCATAAAATCTCTCCAAGTGAACTAAATAATTTATGTAAGCTAGATACATAATGTGGACAAACTTACCACAGGTAACACAAAGTTAGCAAACAGCACAACAGACTTACCTGGAGAGGACAAGGATGAACAAGATCTGAATCACAAGCTGTTCGAGTTGAAACCATAAACCGGGCTACAGTTCTTTCGCTCGTTGTCTCCTACAGATGAGCATGACCCAAGCAAAATTCCACTAAGGCGTAAAAAGGAAGTTACAAATGTAGCATGACCTGCAAATTCACAAGAGGTGACCCCGAATGTGCAAAACCCATTTTATATGTACAAATCACACTGTTCTTTTTGTGGATATGATTTTACACATCACAAATGTAAAAATACACGTGATAGTGTGGATATTGAAATATTTGTGCATCATTGTACTTATTTGTGCATTATCTTCTGTGGGTTACAAATATTAAAGTCTTAAAGTCCAATTAAAACTGCCATAAAAATTTTGTATTTTATGGGTTTGCGCATCAGCGTGGCAAAATGGCTCGCTGGCATGAGGCATTGATGAGGCTATGTTGTAAAATTTGTGAGTTTGCAAGTTAACGGCGTGGGGGTGGCATGGCGGCAAAGTTCCACGCCTCGCCATGACACAGGTAGTTGTTTCTAACTTTGCTCACTTCTGTACCAAATTTTACATGTTTAATAAGCGTTCCGCCCTGAACACATGTACATACTGACATTCACCCACAGTCATAGCGCCACCTGCTGGCAACAGAAAGTAACAAAAGTAGCCCCTGCGGCACATTTCACCTACATGTATGAAATTTCTGTGGCACATGTATCATGTCCAGATGTACCAAAAAGCCTCGTGGAGCGATGCCCTAAACCAAACAGGAGGTCAGCCATTTTGAATTTTATGGTAATTTGGGGATGATTTCCACAGTCCGTATTTGAACAAACTCCTCCTAGAAAATTAGTCCAAAGTTGATCCTTCGCCATGAAAGAGGAAGTTCTTGTAACCTCAGTGTACATGCTCACATGTGCACCAAACTTTACACGGTTGATAACAGTCATGGCCTGAACACGTCTACAAGCCAATAGTCACTCATAGTAATAGTGCCAGATACTGGTTACAGGAAGTGACCACTTCTATGCTGAGATGAAGCACTTCTTGCAGGTAGGCTATATCTACTTCAAAACAATTTCAGCAAACCGTTGATGATGTCATGTTATAGAGCGTGACTTTTCCTTCAATAGTATAACTGTGGCATGGCAGCAAAGTTCCAAGCTTCGGTAAAAAACTGGAAGTTGTCAGTACTTCACCGTAAATGCTCGAATCTGTACAAAAATTTACGTGCTTAATAACAGTCCCACCACGAACACATCTACATGTGAATATTCACCTTTTTTCATAATAAAAAGTGCTCTGTAGCACCACAAAGGGGACACAGGAAGTGACACCTTTGTGCAGCGTCCGAAGCGCACCCTGGCAGAGTTCCAGAATCAGCGAAACAGCCGCCTCACACCTCAACGCACTACACATGTGAGGGCCCGCCCAACACTGCTTGCAGCTTTAATTTACCTGTTGTATTTGCACTACATTATTATTAAGAGATTCAGAATTGACAGAGTTTTCCATAATTTATTAACACGTGGTATGAAACATCTGCAGTTGATAAGGTTTACGTCCTGGTTTTAGAGTTTCATGATACCGCTAGTGCACATGTTAGTCAAGGCATTCCTCAATGTCCTCAACGCTTAGGATAAAAGCGTTTGCCAAATGAGTAAATGTAAATGTAAGGCACAGCACACAGACACAATCTTGTCAAGGAAAATCATGTCCTCGCCTTCACATAAGAGCATCATGTTCACTGGTATCGTCTCACTCAGTATGGAGTACTTGCGTACACATCCAATCACCCTCTCCACATGGACCCTGAGGTGAGCTATCTCCTCAACATCTTTTGCATCCAAAATCCTGGAAGCGTCCACTTGTGAATGCAGGGATTTTTATTTCTGCACACTTGGCTGTCCCTGATGTCAAATCCCCGAAACACTAACACCAAGTTCAACTTATTAAGAAGGCCTTTCAGTCACATGCTTGTGAAAGAGTGAAAGAGACAGCTTCATTTGGTGTAATGCCAATAAGAGTTTATAAGTGTTTATAGTGAGAAAATGTGCACTAGCTTTCTGATTTGTTGCTATCTCAATGTTAATTTTAAAGCAGTCCATAACAACTGCAACACGATTGCCAAAAGCATCACATCAGTTCCACATCAGTTTGTTGAACTGATGTGGAACTGATGTGATGCTTTTATATACTACCTTGCAAGCAATGTCTGTCAGGCCAGTGTACCAAAGGCTAATGTGTGTAAACATTGTAGCTATTTGTCTCTGAACATGGTCGACACAGTCTTTCGGTCTATGCAGAAGATGTGCGCAATGTGCTGGATTGGCATATTCAGCCTAAGGCGCATCAGAGTTAAGAGGGACATCTGAAAAGGCAAAGGTTTTCGGAGAGTCTGAGGTAGGCAAGGCCGGAGTCGGATTCTACAATATCCCTGTATATTCATAAGTTGTATTAGTTAAGCCTTTTTAAAATGATGAAATACCCGATAAGAGGTTCTGCTTTTTACTGTTTGGGTAGCGCCTCATAAAGCGCTGTTCTAACCGCATTCCTTAATGTCATTTCACCTTGACATCATTGATGTTGATATTGTTGAATGTGATGTGTGGACGGGAAGCAGGATCAGATTAGCAGCTGGTTGGGTAAAGTGCCTCTCCCGAGATGCCGTGCGCGTTCACCACGAGCCGCAGCATCATAAATTAATACTTAAAAAACTCCCGATACGCCAACAACATCAGTCAGAATATAATGTTAATTCATGTTTCGTTTTCTTCTACACATCCAAAAGGTCTCACACACAGTCCAGGTTCATACAGAGAAACTGTCTGGAGTAAAGCAGCGGTCGTCCTGATAAATCCTGAGTTCCATCAGAGTTTGAACAGATTATAGAAGCTGAAAGTTTAAGTCTGTTTCCTCTGGAGAGTTTCTTCCTAATTAGTTGTGTTGGTGGCGGGTGGATGATTTATGCATATGGCCTAAATGAGTATTCCATTAAAGTCTGAGCCGATCCGCGCATCACACCGGTTCAGCTACTATAATTGTGATAAAACAGTGCACTCAGCTGCTGACGTCAAATTATTAGGCTGTAATATCAACCAGAGCATTCAGCACTGATCTGTTTCATGTTATGATAATATTGCCCATGTGTTCTGCGCAAGTCATTCCAACAGCAGAGTCATGTGATGACTATATGAGAAGAATGTTGGTGTCATTTTGTAAAAAGGCTGATGATGAAACGTTCATCTCATCAAGCTAAGGGCTGAAATGACCTCCTGTTTACAGACAAAAGGCACACCGCCAAAAAAAGTTACTGTATTTCTGTATAGTGCATGATTAGGCTGCTGTAATCTGACTATTTTCAACAGATGCCATACTGTTAATTGGAACCTCAAGATGTTTATATGTGTTATAATGTTGACAGACATGTTTCTGGATTATGAAAATATGATCTGTAGCCTTTGGTGTGAAAAGCCGGTCTGCTGCTCTGACAGAGATCACAGCTCAAACGATGCAGCTGTGCAACAGGTCATCTTTAATTGACATCGCTTTAAAATGACGGCTCCAAGGAAAGGACATCTTGGCTGCGGTTGAAAAGTCTTTTTTGCTTAGGAAGGATTCTAACTGAGTGAAGTGAACCGGAAGTTATTCAGTGGCAGCCATGATAAGAGCTGGTCAAATTCCCTAAAAGCTAAGGAAAGGTGCCTCAGTGCTTCCTTTCATATCTCCTTTAGCGTAGGGTACACTGGACCATCCTTTACTAAAGGAAAGTTGGTAAAGCCGTCCCACAATTCCTTGCGGCAGCAGCATTTAAAGCGACGCATGGTCTCAAACTCAAATGATAAAATCCATTGAGCACATTTAAAAAATCCTTGCAATACAGACGCACATTATGATCCTTGAATAAGACTCACACACTTTCCTTCTTTCTTTTGGTTTGTTTTCTTTTGGCTTTGCTTGTAATCTGATACTGTTTCAACACCGTTTCATGTTTCGGATTGTTGAAATATGCTAAGTGTTTTCTACAATAAAAAAGAATTCACTGACCAAGACAGAAAAAGGATGTTGATCACCATCGAAGTTTCCACTGGCTATTAAATCTTTTCTCTCTTATGCTATAACTTGCCAATATGCATAGGACTATGTCTTGAACTGTCAACAATAACTGAGACCCATGCAAGCTATTTTACTGGTCGTCATCAAAGTGAGGATAATGTTACAGCTTGTAGGCTCACATGTATTGCCAACGTACTGAAATATTATTAATTTGGCTAATGTTACTTCAGTCACTGATGCTGACACCCTCCTCACCTTAATAAAGGCAGTGATCAAGCTGGATGAAGTAGGCCTTTCCCACTTATTGATTTATTTGTGGCAGCCTTCAACATCAACACTGACAGTCAACACTGACTGCCACAGATTGATTTTCTAATTTTTTTGTTACTATTTGAGAAGGGTAAAATCGTATTTGATCACAGAGCTCCCAGTGCTGATAGGCCTATTCATTCAGCAGCTCCTCTGGCCCAGTCACTCCCTCTCTCTCTCCCCACAGTTACTCTGTCATTCTATAAGAAACACTGTTTAGCCTACATACAATAATCGGGATTCATGTTGATAAATGGTGGGCAGCAGAGTGAGTGTCAGCGAGCATTCTCAATGTGACAACCCTTTACATTATTTTGTGACTGGTAGGCCTACCCTACAGGCCTTTTTACTAATTACGTCGCCTAGAAAGGAGCCGTCGGATTCTCTGAGCCCCGCAGTCCTCTTTTCCTAAGCCCTTATGAATTCTCCTTCAGATCTTTCTTTGACCTGATGACGTTTTCCATTGAGGTCAAAGAAAAGTGGTTAGGAATGGAGATCTTATCATGACTTTTCGACCGCACCCCCTTAATTCGTTAAATGCCTGTGTCCTATCATCTCCTCCTCCACTACTCGAACTCGCATCTCGGGTGGGAGCTATGGGTGGGAGGCGCCGCGAGGAATCGAGGATCGAGGAGACACAAATTTGGGGAATGAGAAAGGCCCTCTGTTGTGTACGTAACGTTGAGCGCAATGCATGTTACTGCCTTTTTAAACACGGTTGTGTTTACAAACTTGTCGCTGATTGGGTAACACCCGTGACACGCCCACCAAACGGGAGAAACATACCTCGAAGACCGTTGCAGAACTTTGCACAACGTTTAAAGGAAACATTTCGTCCAATCCGAAACCGTTGCAAAACGTTTTTAGGTTGAACTCGCCCCTGTATGTCGGTCAAGGTTGTGGAACCGGAAATGACGCAACGTGTTAGCTTTGGGAGCTTGTGGACACAGGAGAAGCTACTATAGCTTAGCCGTCTTGTACCTGCTGAACATTTCTACGCGTAGAATATCAACGGTTGCTGTAATGGTTTGATCAAACCGCCAACACACTGTCCTAATAACAGGAGGAGGAGTTAAACGGTATTTTCACAGCGAGCCACCGACTGAAGGAACAATGTCCAGCCGTCTGGCCTTCCAGACCCAGCTGGCCTCCATCATGGAGGTCCTGGCTAATGCAGCAGTGGCGGAGATCTGTAAGTTGGTGGACGACGACTACGCTGTGGTGAGTTTACAGATGTCTCAGTGCCAGAGAGAGAACAAAGCCCTGAAGAGGAAGCTGCATCTGCTGGAGCTAAAGATGGCCCGGGGAAACGCCGAGAGGAGGCTCCGGGAGAGCGCCATCAACAGCAGCCGACCAAGGGTGCAGATAAACACAGGCGACAGGCTCCGGGAGGCCTCGCCATCCGCCGGTAAGAGGACGGCAAAATGTTCAACACTTAACTCCAAAACCACGTCAGTCTTTTCATTCAAACACACGCACTGTAAAACTATTACATGTCTTGTTCAGCTAGGGAGAGTAATCACATATATGGTCAAAATATAAAAATAATGTCAGTATTAGAGTATTACGGTCTATATCAGTGGTTCTCAACCTTTTTTGGGCCAGCGCCCCCCTATCCACTATCCAGACCCCTTACCGCCCCCCATCAAA
>JAPMOB010243837.1:0-11746 GCA_029875015.1 Lepomis gibbosus | reverse complement strand
GGGTGAAGGTATCACAACCCACTGTTGGAAGAACAGAAACATAGAGGCCACACCACAAGATGAAAACTACTCATCAGCAGGAAGAATCGGAAGGTCAGATTGAAATTTTTAGAGAAGTACAGAGATGAGTGTTTTTTCTTTTGATGGGGGAGTGGCTTCCCTCAATATTCCAAGTGCATAGCCTCAATGTGTCACAGATCATAACATTTTTTACGGAAAATAGTTAAGCTCCAAAGTGTATTACAATCTCTATGTAAATTGTATACCTGACCATAACCCAGCAGAAAAACAAAAAGCAGATAATACAGATTACAGATAACAGATGTGCCAGCAGCACTGTGGGAGGAACCTTCCTCACGCAGTAACCCGGGGAGTACCATAACCATCTCCATACCCACACACTAACTTGATTAACCTCTTCTAGAGCTCCAAGCTCACATGATACCACTTCATTAATAATAATATCCACCCGTAAACGAGGAGCAGACCAATTAAAAAAGGTCCCCATCCCTCCACAAAAACAAAATAAAATACTGTCTGTAATATTAGTTTACACATCATGTTATGATTCACCCATGATCACATAAACATAGGACAGTAGGGCAAAGGCTGTCATGTGAAATTGATCAGTTTTAGCCTTGTGAGCCATCATCATTATCTGCAGAGATATATATAAACATAAACATAAAAAGATTGGCTGGTGACTTTCGTGTAGCTCGTCTGAGTGTGTCAATAAAGGCCATGGCTTTAGCGGGGGAGTCGAAGCTCCTGGCTTCACTGCGGATTATTTTCAGCATGGCCAGGTTAGAGCATCATGCATTTAGCCTGCAGACGTTTCTTCACATGATGCTGGACTCCTGGTACTTCATGGTCATGCTACGTCTTGCGGCGTCCAACACCCTCTGTTTGTCAGCGAAGTTGTGAACCCTGATTAGGACGGGTCGTGGTCACTGGTTTGGTCCCGAGTTTGGAGCTAGAGCTCTTTCAAATTTGACTTCAGCTTTTGTCTCCAGCCTGAGCAGGTTGGGTATCCAGCTCTCAAAAAACTTTGTTGTGCTACTCCCCTCCGCGTCTTCTGGTAAACCAGTAACCCGTACATTTTTTTCTCCTGCTCTGTTCTCGAGGTCACCGAAATACTCGGCCATGCTTTGTGTCTGGTTTTCAAGCACCTGAAACCGCGTCTCCACCGTCTTGGAGCTGTGTTCAGACGCTGCTATCCTATTCTCTGCCTTGCTGGTTCTCTCCCATACAGGGCCTGTATAGTTTGGGTTAGTGGCCCCAGCCTTTGATCAATCACCCGGTTATGTTTGCTGTTATTTCCTGAATAGGAAGGTCAGGCAAGCTAGCAGTAGCTTCTGGTCTGTTGGTCTTGGTCTGTTCATTTTGTGCATTTAATCGGATGTTTATTTGTTTGAGCATTTATTTTAATTCTGTATTTATTTCTGAGTATGTTAGGATCAGTCCTCCATAGGGGTCAACTCCACTGGTTGCGAAAAGAAGTCAGATTAAATTCAAAATTATGACAAAATGACTCTACATCTCACTTGATTTATTATTTCAGTTAACACTTTCCATGGTGTTCATTTAGTAAATTATATTATGATTTTGTTAATTGTAACATTAGATACAGTGAATGATGGATAGGGTTAATCATGACACAGTGTGCATGAAGCTGTGATGACTGATGGGATATAGTTCGAGTGCACCACGACAACAGAAAGAGGCCTACTACTGGATGGTGCTTTGACACTGTGGATAGGGCTTTATCTTCGACTCATATTTATTCTTAAGAACATTTTTCACACAGACATCCACACATACCTGCCCTGATCTCGATGTGGTTGTTTGCTCTGAAGTGTGTTAATGAATCTGTCTTTTCCTAAATGCTCCTGAACACTGTTTTGGAGTTATATATGTATGTTTCAAATACTATCTCTGTCCTCGTCATCATCTGCTTATAACGTACAAGTTCCATATAATCGGAACATCAGATGATCATCAGTGGTTCATTTAGTGTAGACATTGTGGCTCAGCTGATGACTCTTATTCCCACTGAGCTCATAATGGTCACAGCTGTGGCTCATTATCCTCACAATATGCTGAGGGGAATTTGTAAATGTCAAGATGTGACACTGCGATACAGCAGAGGATGATACAGCTGCTGAGCAACAGCAGCAGCTCTGGCGTTGTATAAAACACATGCACTGATTGTAAATAACTTGTTTAACTGATGTAAACAACTTGTTAATTAATGGTTGTCTTTTAAATGATTGTTTTTGGTATTTCAATTCTCTGTGTGCCTTGTACATGGTAGACTTGACAACAAAGTTGATTTTGACACACATTGTTGGTTTGCTCCAAGTGAGGTAGAGTAAACTTTATCACAAATGGCAGGTATGTTCTTAGTACTGGGGGAAACATTGAGTTACACAGAAGTGCAGTGGATTTGTGGAGCTGTAGAAATGCATGATGTAACTCACCCAGTCTGTGTTTCCCAGGCATGCTGTTAGTGTGTGGGGGTCTAGTCAATGGACCCTACGCCCTCATTACGACTGCAGTGTCTGCTGATTTGGTAAGTGTGTTTATCTCTAATTCCTATATACTAAATTCATACGTGATTATTGACTCAATCTCATTCCTCTCTCTCTCTCAAACTTTGATTTGATCTTTGACCCTAGGGCACCCACAAGAGCCTGAAAGGCAACGCTAGAGCATTGTCTACTGTCACAGCAATAATAGATGGCACAGGATCTGTAGGTCAGTATCAATGATCAACAGGACACAAATAAAACAGGGCTGGTTTTATTATGTTTCTAATGTTCAACAAATCCCATGGAAAAACCCAGCCAACGGTGTGTATGTATTAGACCCCATCTGTAGCACTCCTATACCTACTGAAGAAGATGTACATTTTTAAAAACTCAAATAAAGACAAAATTGCAGAAATGACACTTTGCTACAATGTAAAGTAGAGAGTGTACAGCTTGTGTTACAATGTAAATTATAAAGCCACTAATGTCCAAACTGCTGGCAACAAAGTCGAGTGCACCCTAAGTAAAAATGCCCAAATTGGCCCCATTATTTTCCAGCACTGCCTTAGGCCCCGTGTCCACCAAAGCGTTTTTTTCTGACGCCAGCGTCTTTTTTCAGTTCATTCCAATGGGAGCGCCGAGTTTTTATGAGCTGCTAAAAACGGCAAGAGTGTGACGAGGCGCTGAGCGTCTTTGCCTCGCCAGGCGCTGAACGCTGAGCGTTTTTTTCCGGTCGCCGAGAGTTAAAAAATATTCAACTTTGGAGAAAACGCTGAGCGTTTTGAGAAGAGCAGCTGGCGTTTTCAGCTGGCAAAAAACGCTTTGGTGGACACGGGGCCTTAACCCTTTTGGGTATGGAGTTCACCAGAGCTTCACAGGTTGCCACTGGAGTCCTCTTCTATTCCATCTCGTTTTTAGAAGAGGCGTCCTTCTGGGACAGCCACGCAGACCAATTTGAAGCAGTGTGCGGCATATGGTCTGAGCACTGACAGGCTGACCCACCACCCCCTTCAACTTCTGCAGCAATGCTGGCAGCACTCATACATTTCCCAAAGACAGCTTCTGGATATGACACTCAACACGTACACTCAACTTCTTTGGTCGACCATGGCGCGGCCTGTTCTGAGTGGAACCTGTCCTCTTCAACCGCTTTATGGTCTTGGCCACTTTGCTGCAGCTCAGGTTCAGAGTCTTTGCAATCTTCATAGACCATGCTTATGTAGAGCAACCATTCTTTTTTTTTCAGATCTTCAGAGTTGTTTGCCATGAGGTGCCATGAAGTGTGAGAGTGATAACACCAAATTCAACACACCTGCTCCCCATTCACACCTGTAGCACTAATGAGTCACATGACACCAGGGAGGGGAAATGGCTAATTGGGCCCAATTTAGACATTTTCACTTAGGGGTGAACTCACTTTTGTTGCCAGCGGTTTAAACATTAATGGCTGTGTGGTGTGTTATTTTGAGGGGACAGCAGATTTACAGTTACAAGCTGCACACTCACTACTTTACATTGTAGCAAAATGTCATTTCTTCAGTATTGTCCCATGAAAAGATATATTTACAAACATGTCAGGGGTGTACTGACTTTTGTGAGATAATGTGTGTGTGTGTGTGTGTTTGTGTAAACGCACAATACTTTTTTAGTAGGAGACATGGTTTGTTTGGGTCTCCAGATGAGATTTGTGGACAACCAACCTTAGCTTTGAATGACCTCCCTCGTGGTGTTCATGTTGGGGTAGCTTCTATTGTTTTCAGTCCAGTGTAGCATTTTTCATTAAATGTAAAATTCACTTTGGATTCAACCTGTCTGAGATATCCTTAGAGATATTTCTATGGGGAGGTGATCTACACACACAAACAAATGATCCTAATTATGTTTATGCTGTCAGGTGCTGCAGTGGGCCCCCTGCTGGCAGGGCTGTTGGCTACAGGCGGCTGGGATCAGGTCTTCTACATGCTGATGACTGCTGACTTCCTTGCTCTGTTGGTGAGTGCTTTAGAAACCATGAACAACAGTGGCCAGTAAAATTACTGAATGTAGCTTTAAATTCAGGCCACAACAGTACACAAAAGGAATATGTTTCAAATAGTAAAAGAAACAAAAACACCGATGCAAAATAAATAAATGAACTAATATTTGACTTTGTGCATGTGTGTGCAGCTTTTGCTACGGCTCGTGACAAAAGAGCTGTGCTCT
Organism: Lepomis gibbosus; assembly: GCA_029875015.1. Taxonomy (NCBI): domain Eukaryota; kingdom Metazoa; phylum Chordata; class Actinopteri; order Centrarchiformes; family Centrarchidae; genus Lepomis; species Lepomis gibbosus. Next base: position 7,013 of record JAPMOB010243837.1, on the reverse strand, counting down.
GCTAAATCCCATCCCATCTCCACTGTAGAGTAAGTCCTGCTTTCTACTGTTGATCCTTGTCTTTTTCTGTTCTCCCATTCCTTCACTCCCAAAATTGTTATATAAATATAAATTTGGGTCATTTGTTCCTCATGGGCCCCTGATGACACCTGAAAAATCTGGTGCAATTCGGCTTCTAGGTGGCGCTATAATCCATGCTCAAATACCGTGGGAAAATCCTATTCATTTCAATGGCATTTTGAACCGATGTGATGTATTTCAATATTTTAAGTTGTAACCTCAAAGGACTGCTTTAAAACGCACTTTGCTTGTATAGATTTCCTAGTTAGGAACCGTACAGATATGGCCATGCTCCAATAAACACATTTACTGGAGAAAGATGTAACCTGAGAGAATCTTGAGAACCTATGGAGGGTCATAGCGAGAATATTTTTGAGGACTACTTTTGAGGGCTTACTCACAATATGTTTTGCATTATCTTAATACTTTTCTTCTTCCATTCCCTCTGAGCCATAGTTTTTCTATTTCCGCTCAGCTGCTCCCAGCACCTCAATATTGATGAGATTATTGATTGATTAAGGAATCTTACTTTAAACTGGGCATTACAAGGGCTGAAACAATTAATTGAGAAATTAAAATAACTCCTGCTACTTGCATAGAATGTGGAAGTACTGCGATGAAACACAAAACATTGCAAGACACTACAAAACATTGCTATTGATTCAGTTTTTTTAAGTTATAATAATAGGTCACTAGCACAATTGTCTGGTTTTGAACTAGTTAGATTTTGTTTTGAAAAGTATAAACAATTGTCTCTCAGTTCAAATGGGAAGGGAAAATCCAAAATGAAATGAAAATGAAAGGTTTGCAGAGAGGCAAAGTGTTTTGGTGGATTGTCTGTTCCAGATATTAAATTATACGGCTACGCTGTACATCTGCATCCTTTACTAAGCTTTAGTGCCTCTAAATTTATTCTGTTTTGTAATAGAAAAGGGGAAACTCTCAAATTCCCTGAAACAAAAAATAGGTGTTATATAATATACATATTCCAAGCTGAATTAACTTCAAAGTTTAGTCTTTTTTTTCTTTTTATTGTCTACATCATTTTGATGGATAAAACTCCAAAGACTCCAAATTGTAAAAATGACTTCTTAATAGTACTCCTAAAATGTTTTGGAAATAAAGCATGGCATCCTTTTGGATCTTTTTTTTAGCTCACAGCAATAACCAGATGCTTGGAGGAAATGCTGGGTATGATGCTCTTTTTGCTGCCAAATGAGTACAGTCAGGTGCTGAAACCAGTTTGCAGCATGAATATTTATTCCCCACAGTGATAATGCGCAAGAGTTAGAAAGGAATGAAGGCTGTATGCTGCCATTTTGGTCTAACTGCAGATCAGAAATATTCTGGCTAAGAAGTGGATTTAATTCTTAAACAAGTAATTTAAAGAGCCATTGAGTCACATCTTCACATAGCAACAAACCTCAGTTCACGACATTATCACTCACAAAAATAGTAATTTGACATCCAACCTGGAAGATGAACAAATGTTCTGAAGCCAGGACACGTGTAATTTAAAAGTTGTAATTAGATTAATTTAACTCTGCAAAAAAAAGAAAGTGTTCCTTCATGAACAGTGAGTTCAGATTTCATAGAGCTGCTGGAAAATGTATCAATATGGTTTTAATGCTTGTCTCTGCCTCCCAGGTTGAAGGAGCATTGAGCGCCTACATTGTACTGCCTCCTGGTCTAAGCCTCAAATGGACTGTGGCTCTGACTGTAACTGGACTGTCCTGGAGATACTAACCATACACATGCACACATGGAAAAAAATGCAACATGCTGCATGTGTGTACACACATTGCTGTACCAGTTACAGTAGTTGCCTCACTGGCCTCCCTGAGGATGAAGTGAGGCTCAAGGTGTGGCTGGTGAACCGAACAGAACTCCAGCAGATTTCAGTCTAGATAATTCAATGGCACATACTGTATATACTTGCACACAAAATGCTGTACTCAACTACCCTGTCTCTTTCTTGCTCTGGGAACGTATTTCCCTAGCAGCCAACTTGAGCTTAAAGCCACTACCTGCTATGACTCCAAGGGTTGGCTAATTTACAAAACTAGCCTTATTTTTGGCATGTTTAATGGGACCATTTTTTTTATTTTATACCCAAACCCAGCCTTCCAGTAGGACCATGGTGGCATCTACCCTGGTTTTAGACCTTGAATCAAATTCATACCTCCAAATTTCTAAGAAATCTAATAGATCAGGTGTTGTAGTCATTGGTNNAATGGCAACTTAAAGGTGGAGTCAACGATTCTAACCCAGTACACTTCTTTTTGTCAAAATCTCCAAACGGTCCATTAGCTAACTGTTTTGTGTGAGCTGAAAATAAAATCAGTGTTTGTACTCAGCCCTGGCTCTTTAAATAGGAAACAAAGTGGCCACACAACATTTTTCCAGCAATGATGTGTGTCAGTAACATTAAATGACTCAAAAACAGTAAACTGTGGCAGCAGGAGAGTTGTGAGTGTCGCTGTCTGGAGCTGCTGTGCTGGCTCTGTGGCTGCTTTCATGGTATTGAATTTCTTCAGAATCGCTTTCACCTTTAAATCAATATCTGTCTTCAATTTTTTTGAAATGTTAACTCCTCCTAGCAACCGCCATCGCAGCCTCCATGTTACAAACAATGGCCCTAAATTAAATGGGTCATTTTTAAAAAAGTTTGTAAGAGTTTGCTTGTTACCTTGTTGTCTAATAGCTGCCAAGCTAGACTAAATTCCTGTAGTTAGCTGCTGTACACCAAACCTGAACCCCTGTGGACTTACGATGGATTTGTTCCTGGTATAATTCAGTGGCATATCTTGAAATTATAAGTATGTGTCTGATATTCTGTGTCAGAATTATGTGCACTTTTGGCCAAAACAGTATGAGAAAATGTACTCTTCTGTGGGCCCTTTCACACATAAAGCTTAAACACCTCTTCATGCATGAATCTTAAGATGCACTAGTGAACATGAATATAAACAATGCTGAATTCACAAAATCACTTTGCATATGTTTTACGAAGAAAAAATTACATTCAGCACTTTTGTTAGACTTCAAGGATACACATAATGCATTTTGGTGAAGAACACTTTGTTCACTACAAAATTCCAAGGGGCATCTTTTAAAGCAACATTTCACCCAAATGATAAAATCTCACTGACCTGTCTGTCAGGTCAGGTCATTTATTTGTCCAGGTTTCCAGATATCCCTCTTTAAGTTTATGGTGTGACACCACTGAAAAATTATTCAGCAGCAACATCTTTCCAGGAACTGTGTCCCTGTTGACATTGTCAACAGTTGTCATGGAAACTGAAAGTAGTACTATAAGCAGTTGAGAGTTTTTCCTGTGAACTATCTAGGATAACAGCAAAAGTGTTTCTACTGACATGTTTTAACAATTTGAAAAATTCAAATTCTATTGAATTGGGGTGAAATCTTCATCTGGACAAATATATTGGATGTTTTTATTGAGCTGGTGCTTTTAATAGTTCTGTACATTGTGTGTTTCCAATGTGACGTGATTGTCCCAAATGATTGTTTCTCTTTACTATTTATACAAATGTTGTCCTTTGCTCAAATGACAAGCAGCTCTGATAAAAACAAAGACAGGTGCTGGACCAACTTTAACTTCTGTGTAAAGCTGTGTGTGAAAGGAGCATATACCAAGACCACTACAACTCTCCCCTACTGTGTGGAAGTTGCCGTTTCAGTGTCACCTTTGCCTTACTGAACCAAAGAGATTGTGTGGATTATATTGTAATTTAAGTAAGACACCACTTATTTTAAAAGTCAATAATTATTCCTGTCAGTTTTGTGGTGGTTTCTGTTTTTTTCTGAATGTGTTGTGAAGTGAAGGCACCAAAGTTGTATTTTTATATAAAACCTGCAGATAGTAATGTATGCCTTTCTGTCTGTGGGGGATCTGATCTGAGATATTATGAATGTAAAGTTCTTGTCTAACCTCATATAGATACATTATATATCTTATCTCAGAATGTAAAATAGTAATATCAATTAATTTATCACTTCTTCCAATAGCTGATCTTAGAATAAAAAATTCTTTTGTTGAAATAGTAAAACTAAGTCACTAAAAGTTCATGGTTAGTGATGTTTTTCCAGATCAGTTAAATATTTATAATTATGTTGTTAATTTATTAGCTGTAAAGGGTAGTAGAATAAAATCCTCATATTTGAATTTCATGGTGATAGCATTGAGACAATATTATGCCTTCCTTAGAACAAGACCTCATGTTGTTTGTATGTTTTATGTGTCAGTGGTAGGCCTTGTACTTGAAACATTGTGTGCCTTGTTTGGTGTGTGATTTTGTACAAAAAAAAATCCAAATTTTGAAATGTTAACTATGTTGGGGGTAGTTTACTCCCAAAGTATTGTAGGGAAAAAATAAACCATTTGTTTTCTTCAACTGTTTGGGGGTTGTGTTTTTGATGGCTCTTCTTGCAGCGTACTACTGCTGGCCAGCAAAATGCGTCTACTTCATGGCATGGAGTGTTCTAAAGTCTCAGCTGGAAGTGGCAGGTGTCATCCGGTATGGTAAGCTCCTGACAGATGGGAACCCACTCAGTGACACAGGCAGACAAGAAATCACACACACACCCTTCCCAATCCTGTGACAGGATTCAGAAGGGCTAGGCTTCAGGCATATTGATCCTTGATTTGAGCCACTATTTTCAAAACTCACACTTATATATGATGCATATGTTGAAAGAGTTTCTCCTGTCCATAGTGGCCCAAAAGTATTTTTTTTTTCCTAAAGTGAATCAAATGAAAGAGGCTCATCCTAAATTTTAAAGAAGTTTTACTCTTAGTAAGTTGTTCTTTACTAGATATGATCAATTTGTCCTTATTAACAGGCTATGTACCACAGCGCTTTAAAGTAGCTGTAATTAAAAGCCCACTCTTGAGCCAGAGGTTTTAGCCAATAGACCTTTTTCTAACCTTACTTTGATCCTTGATAAAGCAGTTGCCAAACAGCTGTGTGAATTTCTACATAGCAATAGTTTATTTAAGGATTTTCCATCAGGATTTAGAGCTCATCATAGCACAGAGACAGCAGTGGTGAAAATTACTAATCATCTTCTGACTGCATCAGACAAAGGACTTGGTCTTCTTAGTGCTTCATTTGATACATCTGACTATCAATTACATTTCATTGACTCGAAAATTTTGGCATTTAAGGAGCTGCTCTAAACTAGTTTAAGTCCTATTTATCAGATCTATCTCAACCCTAGATCTATCCCAACCCTCTGCTGTCTGGTTTAAGTCACAGGACTCAAACATCTCCTCTAAATTTTTGAGGAAAAATAAAACCCCACGAATCAACCTCTGCAAAAAGCAAAAATTTGTGTTGGTTTAGAACTGCCAAATTTTGCTCATTACTTCCTGACCAACAGACTACAATATATCTCAAAATGGATCAATCAAATCCCACTGGACCATTCATGGTTGAACAAATAAATTCTGTAAGGAAATTAAAATTTCTGATATGCCATTCATTAGCTCCTGTGTCAAACATCTTACCTGATTTAAAGGCAGTTTCTCAGAGTATCTAGGTCTTCACCTATCCCATGCAGACTTACTCCAATCTGGAACAATCCTGACATCCTACAAAATTTGAAAATTCTCCACTGTGTTATGATAAAAGAATAAATGTAGTGCAGTGTAGAAAGAGAGAGGTGACATTGCATATTTGGATATGACAAACATCTTGTCCATCCACCTTCTCAAAACCCTCCTCAACAAAGGAGGACCAACATTTAGAGTTTGCTTCAATAGTTGCCCATCATGTCTTAATTATACAGTATTTTGCTTGTTTTGCTTGACATATCTATAGTACAGTAAATATACACTCTGTGGACTACTACAATACAGATGACTCAGTTTGTAATATTTTTAAGCCTTTTTGATTTTGATTTTGACCCAGATCTACATTTTTTTGTCATCTGATGCCAAAAACCTTTGCAGATTTTATGAAGAAACTCAGTTCAATGAGTTTTTTCGATGACTATGAATTTAAAGTTAGGGATGATCTATCACTGAAGTCAGCTAGGGCTGAGGAGAATCTGTTTTTGTGGAGCTCTCAGGTGCTTTTGGTGAAAAAAATGTTGGTGTTATTTATTGCTCACCGGACTCTATTGTTAAATTTTTTCATTTTAATGAATGTGTATTGTTACATTTTAGGAGATTTTAATATAAACCTTTTTAAAAATGATTCAGATACATTAACTGCAGATTTTATCAATATTCTTTATTCTAGTTACTTTTCCCTCTTATTCATAAACTTACTCGAGTAAAGGAGAATTCAGCAAATTTGACTGATAATATCTTAACAAACAATTTGAGTAAATTAATGAAATCTGGGAATTGTATTCAGATCTGTCCGATCATTTCCCTATATTCCAGTACTCGTTAATCAAGTTTAATACAACTAAATCTAAAAAGAAATAGATGCATAAAAGAATTATGAGCAAATTAAATATTTCTAAATTCAATGATTGCCAGTATTTCATGGAATGACCTATACAAAGAAAACTTTCACTAACAATTACATTCCGTGAGAGGCTAATGCACCCATACACACACTGACAGACACCCACATACAGATTCACACTCACACACTCACAGACACATAGACACATACAAAAGCAAATTTAGGTTGTCCATGGTTGTCAATAGGTAGAACTGCTCTTTATGCTTTTCATTAAGTTATTTATTTAAATGATTTTGTATTATTCCAACTCTCATGGCTGTGCTGTGTTGTTTATTTATTTTGCTTGACTGTTTCTTTTCATTCTCCCTCAGTTGTTTCTCATGACAGTTGTTTAATTGCTGTTGTTCAGCTGCGTTTCTCTTAGCTTTTTAGTTGTTGTTTTTTTTCTCCTCCCCAACACCCCCTCCCTGTTCTCCTGCAGGTGCCTAAGCTTTCTGTAATTAGTATTTTCCT
>JAPMOB010243836.1:0-16729 GCA_029875015.1 Lepomis gibbosus | reverse complement strand
TATATATACATTAGGCAATGAAGTGTGAGATTGCTGATGAATGTAAATGTGTTATGGAGATGTTGTTGTGTACACAGATGCAGAATGAGAAAGAAAGAGGAAAGAGAGTAATGAGGAGGAAGGAGACAAAAGAGAAGATGGAGATAGAGAGAAAAAAGACTGCCTGGTGTGTATTCATGTGGGGGGCAACTGAGGGGATCGTCTTCCCCCCTTTGCCCCTCCCTGGCCCCAGTCAGAAGCCTCTGGGGGTCCCTGGGTTCCTGAGGAAAAACATCTCGGCCCCCAATCACCCCTGAACCCAGCGCTGGGCTGTTTACCTTGGCCTGGCTGCCTGACAGCTTTACTGATGTTACATACAGGCACAGAGGGACCCTGAGTCAGAGAGGGAGCAGGAGCACAGGGAGGGAGGGAGGGAGGGAGGGAAGGAGGAGGAGAGTGGGACAGATGAGGAGTGGAGGCGTGAGGAGGAAGGAGGACGAGTGACGAGGATAGAGGATGGAGGGGAGGAAGAATGGCACACGGTGAGGTGAAAAGGAGAGAATATAGAGAAGGTGGGAGAGCAAGAGGTGTGAGGGAGCGAGAGTGTTAGCTTACTCTGATCTTAATCACCACGATCAGATCCATTTGGGGAGATCTCCAGAGGAGAGAGCTGTTCAGAGGGCAACAGAGTGCGCACTGAGCACACAGAGAGAAGAAATATTGCTGGCAAAAACTGTGCACTAGAAATACAGGCATTAATTTTCATCAGCTTTCCAGATCACTGTGTATATAAAGCAATATTTTGTTTTTAGGATCATTGCTCAATGTAGTATGTGAGATTTGAAAAGCAAATGTGGAAAGGAGACTCAATATTTTTACAGGAGGTAACGTTACTCATTACAGTGCGGTGTAGAAATGTATATGCGCTTTCCAAAGTGTTCATAGGGAGCAAATGGGGCAGGGAGGGGGCTACTGCTGCTCACTATATAAATGTTGACATAAGTATACCATATCTATTTTAAATAAATGAACATTATCAATTTGGAAACAAAGCTTTGCATCATGGAAACCCCCTTATTCATTCAACCAAAACAAATACGATTTGTGAGTCATGGAGGCTGATTGTGAAATAGGGGGCAGGATTTAGTACAAATTCAGTAGAAACATCCCAGATGGCCAATTTTTTCACAGTCAGTGGAAGAACAAAAAACAATGAAACACACTCCTTTTGATGATGATTTGAATTTGCATTCATCCTTCATCCTTTCAGGACAAAACTTCCCTTCATGCCTGGCAGTTTGTCTATTTGTAGGCGTTTGTTTGTCCATTTCTGAGCCACAATGCTGGGCCGGGCCAGGCCAAAGGGGTTTCTGCAATGGGGTGGGAGGTCTGTGTTTTGCAGCTCAGAGCTCTAAGTCTTGTTTGTCTGTCCTGAGCAGCTGGACAAGCTGTAATAATACAAACGGGCCTTTGAACAGGCTGCTGTGTTGTGCCGCTCTGGCTTGGGTTACATCCCACACACTTACTTGCTCAGAAACACACATATGACGAGGCAGACTGGCAACCACATGCACACAGATTCATACCAAAAACACATGTTCACACACACAGGTGAACATGCAGACATGCGTGCAAGCACAAGTATGCACAGATCCCAAATAAATAAGCCTGCACTGATCTCTGCCTAACTGTGATTGATCATCTAAAACTCGGCTGTCACTCTACCTGTCAGCCTGTTTGTCTGTGTTCTCTGTTTGTTAGTTTGTTTGTATGGATAGATGGGTGGCTTGCTTGTTGTTTGTTTATGGCTGATCATTTGTCACAATAAATCATTAGGGAGGGACACACCTCTGAGCCTCCTAGGTTGTTTCCATCCCTCTCAAACTGATTTAGGCTTGTACAAACACTTCAAGCTCTCTGCACAGTCACCCTCACAAACTGGATGCTGCACGCTTCCGCAGAGAAAAAAATGGGATTTAGCTGAGTGCCACCCCGCTCCACTGAAGGATGACTTCCTCTGTCATTATGTAATGGAGTTCAGGGCTTCACCTGCCCCAGTCGGGCCAGTGGCCTCTGTGCACACACCAGGATATGAGAGGACAGAGAATTGGTCTGTAGGTTGCTGGGTCACTACTTTGGGGACCTACAACAATACCAGAGGGGGGGTGGAGGGGACAGGGGTTGGCGGTGTCCACATGTACAAAATGTCAAAACAGATTTTCACTTGATGTGCAAAACCTTTAAGATGAACATTTCTTCCCTTGCTTCTTTTATTCAATGCATGGGACCTCTATAGTAAAAGGTATGCTAACAATCACCATGAAAATACTTTTGCCAAGTATTTTTTATTTTTAAGTATTTTTTTTCAAGAGATATACGGTCAAGGTTCAAGTGTTGTACATACTGGCTAACTGGAAATGATTACTGGAACACCCCAACTGATACAAAGCCATCACTGATATTATTATATTCAATATTCGTATTTTTATAGGTATTAGTAGTAGTGTATTTGTTGTAAATTGTCAACTTTTACAGAGGAGTAATAAAAAGCATCCTGACTGGACCATTGTTAATGTGAATATTTACACCTTTGCTTTTCTTACTAACATGTCAAAATGTCGAGTGAAAAGGGCCTATTTGTACCAGTGTTGCTCTATTCCCAACACCCCAGTGTGTAATAACTGACCTGTGTGGGTGTACCATGGTTGTGAAAGCCTTCAGCGGTGTTGGGTCCAATTTTGTATGCTGATAACAAGTGCTTAATGTAATTTATATCACAAACTGAACATCCTGCATTGGATGAAGCTATTGGATGGAAGGTGTGTTTGAAACGACTAAGAGCTGATTTGATTTAAAAGTATATTGACTTTACCTGAATGAGGATGTGACTGTGCCAAGGTAAAGACAGCCAAGGAGGGACTCAGGTGATCTGCCTGGATTATCCAGCCATGGGTTATACAGAGTTTAACATCTGGTCACAAAGACGGCAGAGCTAGCGTTACTCATCCCTGACAGCAAGAAAGAAACAGACACAGAGACAGCTGAGTAGACAGACAAAGATTTTCAAATTATTTATGTATTAAAAACAATGTCAAACAATCTACGCTTAGGGCTTCTAGTATCGTCGATCTCACTGAGAGTCAACACAGAACATCTTGGAGGCAAAGAGCCATATATTTCTCTGAGGAACTGTTCTACCAAATCAGCACTAAAAAGGCAGTAAATATTTCACTTAAACATGACAGTTGGTGAGGAAAGAGGAATTTAATGGGATGTTTATGTAGCTTTAGCTGTTTCTGCTGAACGTGTAGAGATAGCCATTCGAACCTAATGATCTAAAGTTCTGTTGGAAATTAGTAACTGCAGCTTTATTGTAAGATATGCATTCAACGAAACATTTACGTTACCCTAGCCATTGCAAATCTTAACATAATCTTAACAACATTATGCTCAGTCTTGTTGACACTCACAGTTAATTCTAAACTTAAACCCAGTCGTGCAGTTTGAAAGGCTGCACTGTGAGGTTATAATAATAGTGCTTCTATCAGTAACATTGGTGGGATTTTGAGTAACTAGAATGGGCACCACTTACTGCATGCCCATGGCATTTTGATCACCTAAAGAAAGTGCAAACCTTTCTTTCTGTCTTTGGATCAAAGGTTATCATGGCTAACAGCCTACATAATAATTAACACTTTACATTGCCAAAAGAAACACACATGAAAGAATTTTATTTTTCACAGTAGAGTATACAGTGTAATTCCTGTTGCTGTCCATGACAAATCCAGCTTTGGCCAAACCAAATTACACAGATCCCAAAAAAGAAAATGAGACAGAGGGAGAGAGATAAAGGAGGAAAACAGAATGACAGCAAGACGACATTGTAAAAACAAAAGTGTGTCTCTGTCCTGTCCTCCCACCCCTTTGCTGCCCTCTGCTCCTGACCTCAAGACCTTGGGATAAGTTTGTAAACCATTTCTCAGTGACCTCAACAACTGACCACCCTGTCCTTTACCTGCAATAAAACATAGACACAGGCATTAAAAACGCAAGCCAGCCATATCAGGGAAAACCAACAAGCAAGCCTCACAGTGTCTGCTTCAGTAGAGAGAGAAACCCTTACCAAAACACAAGAGTATATTATCACGCTGTTTGTTTGTCTGCCTCTGTTTGTACTTCCACATTTTTCTGTTCAATTTATGGAATGTAAGAAATCTGTGTAAGTCCGAACATGGCATGTGTATGTGGGTGCACATAGACAACTCCTCACTCCATTTATTAACCTCATATTTACATGAGAACTTCTGTAGGAGTGCACATGACACAATTAATTTTTTCTGTCCCGCTCTTTTAGTCTCTCTCACCACATTTTGTTTTTACATGGCATGCTGAGATTTGTTGTTGTGTTTGGTTTGTAACTCCTCACACACAGTATTCATTAGATAAAGAAGGGAAACAGTATTTGTGGTGGGAAGGTGAAGGTCACAGTGTTTGGAATACACATGCCTGACTGGTTAGTTAAGCCATGTTGTGCTATTAGTCAAAGCAAAATCAACTGCTGTATTTTTTGTCTGGAGGATAAGTTAGTTAGATGTCCATTTCTGCTTTTTTTAGGGATATGTGTTAGATATGATTATGTTCCGGAAAATAGTTAAGTAAGTTTTAAGTGAATTTCTGATCAGTTTTCAGCAAATAAAGTGTGATTTAATGTTCCTATCAATTGGATCACAAGAGCACTAGTAACTCATCGCAGTGATTGGGGTTACATACTGGGGAGGGGCGTATGTGATCAATACTTTGATACTCACAAGCTACTTATTTGGTATCGATTTCTTTAAAATTGAGATAAAAATACAACAAGATTATTTGTGACATGAAAGAGTCACAAATTTCCTCTGGAAAAAGTATGACCTGCTTAAAAAGATGAAGACATCTTTACAAATGTGCAAGTGTTATAGTTAATAATTATTATATTATATCATAGTATGTCTTTAAAATATCTGAGTTTTTTTACACTCATTGGCACAAACATTTTATCTAATTGTATTCATATTTGCTCTTGCACATTTGAATTTGCTTTTAATACATTTCTGGCTGGTATGTATCATGTGATTTGGCTTTCAGTGTAAGGCTCTTTTGATTTGTAAAAAAAAACATTATTTTGAAAAATCGCATACCTATTTAAGAAAGGATCTGTATGGGTATCTTTAAAATTTAAACGAAATTAAAAAAGTTTGGTATCACCCATCCTTTGCTATTACATACACCTTCATGTAACCTGGTGCACAAATTTAAGTAGGCCAGTTATGAAAAAAAATTGATGTAGGTATGCTCTAAATGCTAATGTAGTAAATATAAATTCAGTTCAAAATAATATCATAGGCAAATGTTTAGAGTTAAATTAAATTATAACATAACAGTCTGTGATCCCTCTTGTGATTGGCTGTAGTTGAGGAAGACAAAAGGAGAGGGGCAAGGAGGAAGACAGAAGGGGCCACGATGCCAACACGAACTAAACTTATTTACATCATTTAATTTAATTAGGCTGAATGTTAGTGCTCCTGTGTGTCTGTGCAGGATTACTATTAGAAATTTGAGTTACTGAAAATGCTAGCTGTTAGCCGCTAAGCTAACGGAGTGAGGCTTCTAACTGCTTAGCTGCTAATTACGTCTATTTGTAGCATCGGCTAGCAGTAGTTTGTAGAAGTTAGCTCTAGTGGCTGGTAGATAAAGTGAACCATGAATGTGTGAGAGCATGGACCTAAAGCTGGATTCCAGTTGGTTCAGTCAGACGCCATGATGGCCGGGAAAGCTGTAACGTTATGGGTCTGATGAAGACCTGTCGGACTGTTGAGATGTTAACGTTACAAGGTCAACTAGCGCCATTGCTAACCTGAAAAGACCTCAGTACCTCTGAGGAAGATTTCAGCCTTCGCTGCCATCTGATAAGGTTACTCTCCTGACAGACGGCTCTCCAGGATTGAAACAGAACTGTAAGTTTAACATTGCATTCATCTTCATTGGTTTAAGTGAAGACTAACGTTAGCGTAACGTTACTCCTCTAGGCCACGGTTCTGGGCCACATGCATCTGAGAGATATAAGTTACAGATCTGCAACGTTTTATTTTGTGTCCGTGTACAATAATTTCAGTATGAATAAGGTTACTGTCATCAATCACATTGGTAATTAAGAAATCACTTAGATTAATTTACATTCATTTCAAAACGTTTGTTGCATGAGCTCCCACCCATATTACAGAGGTCCAAACTTAAAGTGAGCGCATCAAATGGGGTTTAGAGGAACTGAGACTGTACCATGTTGAGTAGAGTTCAGAGGAGGGGATGTATTTGTTTCAGGGGATTGCTTTTTAGGGTTTTAGTGTTTCACACTGATCCTGATTAGTCCAAACGACCACTTGGGAAATTGAACAAATGTATCATATCCTCATATTGATTCGATTCAGGAACCAGACTTTTAGGTGTGAACTTAAGTGTACTCAAAGCAATCTATATTTTTTAAATTTCTATGTTAGGACAGTAAAAATAATGATTAGACATTGTTTTTACATAGAAATGTAATTTGATTGCCTTAGTTGGTTGTGTACTTGTCTGTAGAAAGAGAATCCTGCTTCAATACAACGGCAAGGGTACAGTGCTAGTATTTCACTTACATATTTTCCTTAAAATAGATATGTGCAAACCTGAAAAATTATTTATGATCACACTGTGTGAGTAAAGACAGCAACCTGTAACATTATGTGGAAGATCTGGCTAATTCTGTACCTGGAAGTCAGTTTTGTGACTCATGTTCCAATGAGCAGCTTTCATAGGAATGAATGGAGCCCTGCCTTTGACATGGCATCCAATTCTTTTTATACACCCACAGGGGAGTTTTGTTGGAGTTGAAGTTGGTGAGTTCAATTACAGACCTTCTGGAAATTTGCTGCTAGCTGGCCAGTAGCCATGGGCCTAGTCTAGATTTTCAGTTGTTCACTGATGGATTTCCTCATGTTCTTTTGAAAAAGGTTTATATATAATATTTATTTATTTAAAAATTTAGAATATAGCCTTTTCACAGCCTCATCAGGACTAGCCTTAACTGCTTGATTGTGACGTAAACCACAAATAAAACATTACAGCAGGAGAATAATTTTCCTGCCTGTGTTCTTCTTCCAATACATGGCCAATCCTTGACCTTGACATAGTCTTGTTTCAAGTATTTGGGGTGTATTTATTAGTATTTTTCAGAGTGCAAAGTAATATTTGAAAAATCAATACTACACTGCCAGTAAATTATTATTTTCTGTTTTTTTGAGAGGATATAGTTACAAGTGAATGAACCTGACTTGAAGCTGAATAGGCTATTTCCATTTAGGGCTGAGCAATAAAACAATAACGATAATTATCGCAATATAATTTTCCTCAATAACAATATCATGTTCAATATATCATCAATAAATATTTAGTTAAATTCATTTGAATCGCAAACAAAGTAGCACTTACTTTTTTCTATTAAAATATTTGTTTTGTTGAGGAAGAGGGACTGAAAAAAATGAGTTATCATATTTCTTCAATTTTCACTCAGGAGCAAAAATCAGCCTTTAAACTTGAAGAAATAATGATTTGACATTTATTGTGATAATTATCAATATTAACTGATATGAAATGTTTTTATTGTGATAACATTTTGGGCCATATTGCCCAGCCCAATTTCTGTTACCATGTTGTTTCACTTTATAGAGGTTAATCTTCTTCAAACTTAGTCCACGGTGTTTTCATAGCGTCGGGCTTTGAGGTTATTTGGTTGAGTGAAGGCATCTAATGATAAGTGGCATGACATTAAATTCTTTGTCTACACAAATTTTGTTTCCATCAGTCTTTCATCATGTCTTCTCTTTCACGGTTCAGAGTGCAAAAAGTTGTTTGTGTTTTTGAATGAACAGATTCAAAATGCACAGAAAGAGCGAGTGTACATTATTTTATGTAGTCTGGGTAGGTTTTTCCTGTACTCTTCAGACCTCCCAAGCTTCATTGTTGTGTTGGGGTGCCATCAGTAGCACTCACATCGTGCAGAAACATATCTTACGTCTCATATACACATGCGTTTTGTTGGCCTTTACCGGTCCAACTGTCTACCCCTTGTGTTTGTTTAGTGTTTGTCAGGTTTATGATTGCCATGTCTAATGCGCTGTAATAACATGTGTGTTTTTACATTAGAAACCAGCTTGGAGAATAGGAGAGAGTACATAATGAGAAATGGACAGAGGTACAGATAGGAGTAAGGACAAGATGTTTTTCCAAAGATTTGCTGAGCTCAGACCTAGTAGTGGAGTGACAGATGAGACACGGGAGGGAAAAACAGATCAAGAAGTCGGATGGAAATGAAACTACGAATGAAGAGCAAAGGGGGTGGAAAGAGGCAGATGAGTTGGTGGGAAAGAGCAAGAGGGCATGTGGAGGCCACGCGAACCACAAAAACTGGGTTGAAATGAAAAATTTGATAAAGCCCTGCTGGCTAGCAGTGGCCAGATCGAGCGGGTGGGAGGGAGGGGTTGGGGATATGGCCTTAGAGGGGCTATTGGGAGCAGCACATCTGCAAAAGCCATTACGGATTGTGTATGTATGCGGCGTGACGCTGTGTTTTCTCTGCCAGGCCTGGCTTGGGCCTGCGCGGCAAAACTGGGATCGGGTTTCGTCAGCAGGCAGTGGGGGGCCGTCTCCAGTTGACGCGTGATGATTTAGTCAGGTGTGAGCGTGCACTTTCCAATTTGGAGGGAAATAAATTAGAAGTGATTTTTTATGAGGCCTCTGTCCCAGGCTGTCTTAAGGCTCTCTCTTCCTCCCGCTGTGCACTGTCAGCCCAACTGATGTGTTTATAAAGAGTGCTGCAGTGGGAGCTGCCCCGACATAAACACAGAAACATGCACAGTACACAGCATATAGAAAAACACACATGTGTACGTCTAGACATAAGTAATGCAAACAATGGCATGCATGAAAAACACATATGCATGAACATACATGGGAAACACACGGTTGTGGCTCTGTCTTTGGACAGAAATGCAATTTTACAAGCTGCACACGATATCGCATTTGACATCATTTTCATACATGTTTGCTCTTGTGAAGCTGGGCAGTCGTGGAGAGTGTGAGAAATGTAACTAGAATACCATTTCATTTGTGTGAACTCTACCCTATAACATAATTACCAATGCAAATTCAATGGGGTGGAAGAATATAACAACAGCACCAACAACAGGAACAATAACCTAAACCGCAGATAGTCAAAAGATTCCTCTGCCTGGGCAGTGTTGCTCAAAAAATAACCACTGTAAAATTCTTTCAGGTGCAGTAGCAGCTCTGTGTGATATTTAAATAAAAACAGAAACACAGGTGTGTTAGTAGTAGAGGATGCGGAGCAGAACAGATCCAGGCAGAGATAATGGTTCTTTGAGGCGACGGAGACATGTTTGAGCTCCACTGGGGTCTAGAAGCCGGAAATCCAAATCCCACCCGACCTCTGACCTCTGTTTGGTTCCCCTGCTACTGCTCCCACACATGGCCCTGACTGCCTTTACTAAATGACTGCTTAACTTGTCTTGTCTGGTTGACTCTTTTCGTGCATGTGTTTTGTTTATCTCTGTCTCTCTGCCTGCCTGTCTTACTGACTGAACGACTGCCTGCCCTGTCTGTCTGTCGGCCTGCCTGGCTGTGAATGAGTGTGTACATCTGTCAGCCAAGGTACTGTAAGTAAACATACTTACAGTACCTTCCAAAGTTGAACAGGACCAAATCCACACTTTGTTGGATCATATAAATGATAGGTAATTACAAAATGAATCACTTACTATTATTTCTTAACAAATGACTTCCAACTAATTTACAATTGGAGTCACAAAGTGTATTACTTTTTTACTTACATACAAATCAGCTTTTCACTGCATTGTCTAAACAATGTAATGTCATACATGTAAATATCATAGCATACATAGCATGCACAATTACTTGGATGTTAGATAATACAATGATAATATATTGTTTCCATACAGAGAATGTCTAAGGTTTATGGTCACAACAGTGTGCACAGTGTGAGAGACAGTCCCTTGTGGCTTATACTGCTCTGCTCCACCTAGAGAGATATATTGTACCAAAAGTCTAATCGCTGTGGAGGTTCAGGGATCATGTCTCCCCCAATATTTTTAATGTCATCAAATGCCTCCAAAATCTAAAATAAAACTCTCCCCTCAATGTTTAGTGTTAAGTAAATGCACATTACTTGCAGCTGGCAGTATGGAAACAAGCGTGTGCATCCTTGTTTCCTTCCTTGTATACCTCCTTATTTCTTGCCTTCTTCATTGCTTTAATTCCTCCTTTGCATCCTTTCTCCTTTCTTTGTTTCCTACCTACCCTTTTTACTCCTTGTATTCATCCTTCATTGTTTCTCTCCTTTTTTCTTTTTCTCAAAGCAGCGGTATTTTGACTTAGGAGCAAGTGTACATTGACAGACTATGATGCAGTATCCATCCGTGTCAGTGATAAAGTTGATATGTTAGTCTAAAATTTCTGAATTTCCTGACAAATAATTCAAAATGAATCTGAAGAATTATTTGTTACTGATGCTTTTAGCATAGTAACAATACCAGACTGGTAAAACAAGAAAGGTTGAATTAGTTTGCTGTAATATTGTACAAGTAAGGATTACAGTTAAATTAAAAAAAAAAACTTTTTTGGCATTTAAAAGAAGTCTTAAGTCTCTTAAGGGTTCTAAGTTTATTTTACTAAAACCGTTTTTAGCAGTTCAGGCATTTACAATGGAACTTTGAACAGGAAGTCAGAACACAGCCATCACTTCCAGGAGAGTCGGTCTGAATTTGCCTAACCCTCCCACACAGAGCAGATGATCGAAAGAGATTGGGAACTTTTTACTGAGGGGGTCAAAGTCTCCTTCCTTTACGAGTTGTTACAACATGAATGGGAGCACTGAGAGAGGGAGGGAGGAACGAGGTAGGGAGGGAGGAAAAGCAGAGAAGGAGGGGAAGGAAGTCAATGGTGTAGTTTTTCTCAGCTATAGTGCCCCTAAGCGAGGTGAGAGGTGGGGGCCAGGGGGCACTGGCTGGGTGGTCAGCATGATCGGCAACCTGTGTCTGTGTGTATATGTGTCTGTTAATGGCTGTGTGTTAATGGCTGTGAGTGCAGAAAGTCAGAAAGAGAAAGGAGTTCCGTATGTATCCAACAGTGGAATAATCAAAGGCATCTCATATTTCCCTCAAGGCCGCTTGATCCTTTTTTCTGTTCTTGGTTTTTTAATCAGTTTTCTTTTCCTCAGACGACTGCTTCTATTCTTGTGTCATTGTTATTCCACACAGAGCTTACACATGCACATTCTCTGAGGTTTTGCTCTTTATGGGCTGCAGAATGAGGTGTAGACCAAAATGACTACTCTAATCGAGTAGCCGCACGGGTCCTAAAACAACAGACTGCATTTAGCCAATATAATTCATTCCTCGTGACCATAAAATATCCAGGCTTAATAAAAAAGGCATCAAGTATTGAAAGCTTAAGTGTTTCACTTCAGACAAACTCTTGCTAAGAAAAACACAGCAAGCAGAGCGCTAAATTCAGTTTAGGGATGTGGGATGATTCTATTAGAAGTATAGTTTGACATTTTGGGAAAAAGATCAATACCACTACCATGTCTGTACGATAAGTATGGTTAGCTTAGCATCGCAGCTAGCCTGGCTCTGTTCAAAAGTGCTTACCAGCACCTTTAATGCTCGATATTTAACGGCGTTGGGTAAGTCAACGTAATCAAGTACTCTCATCATAATACTCATTTAAAAAGTGTTTCCTTACTTTACTAATTTCACAACCACAAAAGTAAGTTTACATTTGTTACTCTGCACAGCCTGTCAAAGTTCTTTGGGCCTTTTTGACAACTCCAAAGCTTCCACATCCACACGTCATGTATTCTGTATATAACGTGTAGAAATACAAAATGAGACATTGAGTTAGCCTACGTTTTGGAGATTATAGCCTATTGTCAGTGACTGCATGCAGCACCCAAAAGCTTTGGCGTTCACAAAACATGTAACTTAACAGAATCAGCTGATTCCTGAATGTAGGCTAACACACAGCATACAACAGCTTTGGTGTTTCCATGAGGTTATTTCTCCTCCTTTTGTAGAGGCTAACCACCTTCTGCCATCTCCAACCCCTGCGCAAAGCTGACACAACGGAAACCTCTTAACGCACAGAGAAGAAACTGGTATAAGAACTCCATCAAACTCCTGGCAAGAGAGCAATCAAGATGACTCCCAAATTGTCAAAGTAACAGAGTGTTGCTGGGATAATGAAGTGCTAATTAATACATTATATCTTGCTTATTTAATCTGTAAAAAATAAACAACAAGAACAAAGTTTCCTGTCAGTATGCTAAGCTCAGCGAAGTGGCTGCTGGCTGTTTCACATTTACTATACCGACATGAGAGTGGTATTTTGTCATTTAACTCTTGGCAGGAAAGAAACTAAAGCATATTTCCCAACGAGTCAAGTCAAGAAGACCAAACTCATGTGCATTTGATTTTTTTCCACATTCAAAGCCGATTGATTGACGTATCGACACACGCTCAGTTTAATTCCCTATTTATTCCTACATACAGTAATATTCGCCCAATTGTACTCATCATGTATCCATCCATCCATTCAGTTGTCAGTCATGCTGTAACATACAGCATTCCTGCAGTCTTTTGAGTCTTTGGTAATTCCTATTCAGGCTGTAGCAGCAGTGTGGGCAGCTTGTAGCCACATTCAAGAACAGCTAGCTGTCATCAGACGCAGCTAAACCTAAACACTAGCAGCCACAGACCCTATTCACTCTCACCCCGTTACTGCACTCCTATCGGCTTCCCACACCAACATTAAACACGCACACATGTTCTTGCTCCTGCTCCTTATTTTTTCATAATTTTTTCATCTCCCCACCCAGCTCTTTCTCTTATGCTGTCCACACCCAACATCTTTAATCTTCTGATTCTTCTCGCGCTGTCTCTCATGCAGATACCTCTGTCAAACGCACACATGGTAAGTAGACCTACATAAGTTAAACACAGTCAAAAGTTAAGCATTGTAAACGTATTAGGCTTTGATCTAGAGGGTTCATGTGTGACAAAATGTATTTGTGAGGGGAGGGGGAATCTAAACCTGGCAGGCGTAAGGGGATGGATCAACAAGATCAAGCGATGTGGGCGAGAACATTCATTTCAGATGGCTCGGGCCATGACAGAATTGTTCCTGCATGCTGTTTTCCACCGAGCGTCGGTGTCATGTTCGCAGGTTCCATGTGTTGTAAAGTCAGAGTGGTTTTGGCAAGGGGGGCGACGCCAGCTCCTGTTCTGAGGGCGAACCCCATCCTGCCCAATGCGTGGTGGGCCGCAGAGCGACCTAAAGCCAGGCGAAAGGAGTGAAAGTGTTGACAACGCTGTAGCAGGAAACCTAACCCAACCCTGACACTGAATACTCAGTCTGCCACTTCATGTTCCCCTTCACAAACATCAACCCCCTTCTGTTTGTGGTCTGTCTTCCCCTCTCACTGTTTGTCTGTCTTTTTGTCTCTCAAGCGAGTTCTTTTTATTTGCCCCTGATTCTTGGCTCCGGTTTCCAGTTTTCATAGATAATGATGTGTTCAGTTAGAGGAAAAGAAATGCCAAAATTCACTTCCCCATGTGTAAAGCTCTGTTTTACTTGCATGAAGCAGAAGTGTTGTTTGTGTTTTCTTTTATCTGACTGCCCTTATACTTGTCTCTTTCTGTTAACTGTCACTTCACTCAGCAGTATGTGTATGTAAGTATGTGCCGTCATAAAACTCCACAAATGCTGTATAACTTTGAATCACTGAATCATCAAGAGTCATAGCATATTTGCGGTTGGACAGATATCTGTGGATCCCTTAAGCTGAACGTGCCTATTTGGTCTAGGTCATTATATTAGATAGATAGATAGAAAGACAGTCAGACAAACCGAGAAATGACTGTGACATCCCAGTGTGGAAAGGGAAAGATGACTCCGCATCCATCACTTCAGATGCTCTTCATTCCTGTCCTCACTGAGGTATTGTCCCTTAGAAGGAAAGGAGACAGGTGGGCACTTTTATGTGACACCCACAGAGACGTTAGTATGTTTAAAGGCAACAGGATGGAGTAGACCGGCAAAAGACTCCCCTGTCAAATGGAAAGAAATGAAGAGGACACTGCATCCTAACCAGCTGCAGTGGGCGCTATTCTGTCAGGGACACTCAGCTTTCACCTCCCTGTTTGACACTTGGTGGACATAATGGTGCGTTGTGATGGTGATGATGAAGGTGGAAATAGTGGGAAGGATTCATGCTTACCGGCATTGTAAACAGGTGATAAGGGGCAGGCAGACTTGGCATCTTATTCTGCAGTAGCTGCAGATTAGTGTTCACAGTATCAAAATCTGATAAGGTTTGAAATATAACACCTCATATCATGGTTACATGTGTTTGTGTGTGTGTGTGCACTGAATTGTACATGACCTTATCATTTGAGTTGAGGCGTGAGTGATGGAAGTAGGAGAATGGGACTGATGAGGAGAGTAAAAGGGATGGAACAGAAAGAGAGAAATAAATTAGGTGTTGAGGGAGAGGCAAAGAAAGTAGGATGGCAAAAGGAGGTCAGAAGGCAGGGAGGATAGGTGGAGGAGGACAGAGGAAATGACAGAATAGAAGCACAGCTGACAAAAGGAATTTAGTGCTTTTAAAGCTGGTTGGTAAAAACAAAGCGCCGGGGACATGAGTTAATAGAAAATATCAATATCAAAATATCAATACTATTTGTAGCATCCCAAAATAACCCAACCCTGCTAGTGTACAGCTTTTCTCAGATAACTACTCTCAGAAATATCTAAAAACTCTGATACAAACACTTGAGCCCCCTCCATTACAGTTTGTGACTGTACTTTTATGCTTTAGTGGGTGAAACATTGGTCATTAATGTGCACTAGCCCTCTCAAATGCGTACCCATAACAAAGCCGACCCCTGATATACTCCATCAGCCCGCTTTTCCTTTCCCTCAGTCTCGTGTAAATGTAAGATATTTCCCTATATTCTTCAGTGTTATTCAAAATCACAGACACAAAAATCAAAACGCATATGATGTAGCATGTGATTTTGAGCTGTATTCCCTTAAGATAAATCAATTTAGTC
Organism: Lepomis gibbosus; assembly: GCA_029875015.1. Lineage (NCBI taxonomy): Eukaryota > Metazoa > Chordata > Actinopteri > Centrarchiformes > Centrarchidae > Lepomis > Lepomis gibbosus. The sequence goes on along the minus strand of JAPMOB010243836.1, from coordinate 1,529 downwards.
AACAGCCTTCTTTATATTAGTGTTGGGAAAAATTAATGCAAACTGCTGATTTAGACATTAGCGCTTCTGTAAATCACTCAAATCAGAACTTTGACCTTGAGCAAATTTGCGCACGAGAGACTTTTATAAATGAGGATCCTGACCTGGAGTTTGTGTTGTGGCATGGAGAGAAAGACATGACTGCACAACAGCTTGAGATAATCGCAGAGAGATGGCTCTTCCCGCATCTTATCGTCTCCTCTTCTGCTTAATGAGACTTCTCTCCTCATATGTCTGGGACTCTGGTTTGATTAGCTAATGAGGCGGCGTTACACATGCACTTGTGGCTAATGATTTGGTGTCATGCGCAAACACTCAGAGGCAGCTGAGGAAAAGCTAATTAGTCCTTTTGGTTTTTGGGCTTTAAGTTTATTTAGTGATTACGTGATATGTTATGAAACTGCATAAGGAAGCAAGGAAGGGGATTTCAAATAACCTTAAAATTCATTCAGCATTGGGCATAAAACAAGATTGTCTAAATTTCCTAATTTAATATGATAAACTATTGTTTAAAAGCATTTAACTTGGGGAAATCCTTATGTCAAAATGGTGAGTAGCCATTATTGTACTGCTTGTAACCAGTTTGTCATATTAGGCTGCACCATAATGAAAAGAATACACACTGTATTTACACAGTCAGGTGTGAGTCACTAAGAAATAACAAGGCTTTAGCAAGGGGGTCATTCAGCTCAGCGGCGTCTTGCTCAAAGCAATGATCATCTGCGATAGGAGGCCCCTTTCTCTCTATCACAGTGTTGATCTCAGCTGTGGGTTCAGCTGAGAGCAGGCCAGTCTCTCTGTACTACAGGAGTCTCACCTCACTGCTGGTAAAATGACACTGTCCCTGGTATTCTCCTTAAACTCCAAAAGACGTTTAATTCATACATGCTGTAATACATAATACGTAACACATACAGTATATACAGGTCCTGGTCATAATTAGAATATCATCAAAAAGTTGATTTATTTTCAGTAATTCCATTCCATTCATGTATACATTCACTCCACACAGAGTGTAATTTTGATGACTATAACTGACAGCTAGTGAAAACCCCAAAATCAGTATCTCAGAAAATTTGAATATTGTGAAAAGGTTGAATATTGAAGACACCTGGTGCCACACTCTAATCAGCTAATTAACTCAAAACAAAGGCCTTTAATTTTTTTCTTTCTAGTTCTGTAGGCTACACATTGATGGGGAAGACTGCTGACTTGACAGCTGTCCAAAAGATGACCATTGACACCTTGCACAAGGAGGGCAAGACGCAAAAGGTCATTGCTAAAGAGGCTGGCTGTTCACAGAGCTCTGTGTCCAAGGACATTAATAGAGAGGCAAAGGGAAGGAAAAGTGAACAAGCAATAGGGATAACTGCACCCTGGAAATGATTGTGAAACAAAACCCATTCAAATGTGGGGGAGATTCACAAAGAGTGGACTGCAGCTGGAGTCAGTGCTTCAAGAACCACCACGCACAGACATGTGCAAGACCT
>JAPMOB010243830.1:0-22503 GCA_029875015.1 Lepomis gibbosus | reverse complement strand
CAATCAGCAGTCTGTTGTGTTTTCATGTTACATTTTAGTATCCCTCAGCTCGCTTGGAACCTCGACGGAGGTGAGGTGATTTAAAAAAAAAAAAGTACCAAGTAGCAGGTACAGGTACAACATTTCTACAATGGAAACCCAAACAAAGGCGTGTCGAGCCAAAGGGCCTTCGCTCAGACTAGTTTGGTTTGAGGGTGTACCTGACCCCGCCAGCCGCTTGGCAAGCTTTATGACGCGTTTTCATTGTGACGTCACAAGTAAAGAAAGCGAAAGGCTGGACTACAAACGAGCTGTTTTCAAGTGGTTCAGAGCAGAGCTTTCTGTGGGAGATGGGAACTCCCTTTGGGCTGGACTTTGGGCTTTTTCACTTTGCAAACCTGTTAAAGGCACAAAAAATATATATAACTCAATAAAGGAGAGGGAAAAAGCCAAAAAGCATAATACCACCTCTTTAAAACACATTCAGAAAATATTTAAAACGCTTGTTTTTTCAATTCTGATAATTTTGGCGCTGGTGATTTTCCTTTGGCACTCGCTAAAACCTCTTTTGGGGGTGCCAAAAATTTCTCTATGCAGGAAAAACCCTGGCAATTCAGATTTGTGAATCACAATTGATAAGTAAACTTTTTAAAGAATAGAAAATAATCACATTCCTGTGTAACTGCTGTTCAAAATTCTCGAAACAGTGTTTGTTATTCCCAGCTGTAGTGTGTATAAATGTATGGATCTCGCCAAGTCAAATTTAACTGTAAGAAACATAAAATACTCACTATAAATACAGTTTTACTAAGATGTGATGCAAAAAAATACTGTCAAGCAAATACTCTGTGAGCAACAGCATAATTTACATATTGTTTTGCCACCTTCTGGTTTGGTTCCTTGATGTCGCATTTATCAATGTAGATTATGTAGGCGCATTTTTTTATAAAGTGTGACATTCAAACATCAAGTGGAGAGCTTTAGCACCACTGATGCATGCTGGGGAATTTATGGCGCAAATATGCAGAGTGCTTACAAAGTGGAAAATGCAGACTTGAAGATGATGATTCTGGGACTGGTGTCAAGGGAGGCAATCTTGAAAGGCACTTACATACATAGATATAGAAATGCATTAGCAGACAAGGTTAAGTGAGGCTGTTGAGCTTAGATCTTGCCATGACTGTTTTCTGAGCACATCTATAAGTGTATTTCTGACACATGCATGCACTCAGAAAACAGGGATGGAATTTATGGGAGACTGTATCATAACCCAGATATCACTTGCTGAGCAAGCTGTCGACCCTGTCTGGCTCATGCAGACAGACTTAAATCCAATGTGTAAAATATTGAATTTGAACCAGCTGTCCAGTGTGTTTTGCATTCAGTATGCAGGTGAGCTTGGAAAGACATGTTGAGTTTTTTGTTTGTTGCTTCCTCATATGGCGTAACTGGTAATGTACCACAAACTCTTGTGTCTAATTTACTTTCTGAAAAACATGTTGTCACTTTTTCCTGCTCTTTTCGTGTCCGTGTAGAGAGCAGGGACAGGACTCAGTGTTAACAATGAATTTAAAACAAGCCTCCAGCTAGTCACTGTATCAAGGCCACAACCCTGACCTTTTTTTTAAGGTTTAAAAACACTTAGCTGGGGCTCTCATCCAGTCAGTGAGCAGCTTTGGGGTTCAGTGTCATGGTCAAGGACATTTTGACAGAACACATGGTTGGTGATGGAACCACGGGTAATGTCTGAGATCCCATCTGTGAGTTTCTAGGTACAAGTTTTTATTTTTGCTCACTAAGCCACCCTACTACTATTTTCTTCACGACCCACTGAGCAAACTGAAGTGCTATCCTGCTGATGTAGCCTTTAGTAATTGTTGTTGGTCAAGTTGAGTGAGATGTTATATTTTTTTACTCTTTTCCATGTGTGTCTAACTGTGCTCTCTACAAACCAATTGGAAATGTTAGTTGATTGATCCAAAGTATCATTTTGTCTGCCCAGGTTGAGTTTCATGACCACAGTCAGCTGATGCTAAAACAGTCAGAGCTCTATCAGCTCGACCAGGAACTGCCCAAAAGGGTCCGAACCAGACTGGTGAGTGTATTACTGAAATCCTGCTTCATACTGTGCACACACACACACACACATTTAGATCACTCAGTCTTGTTGTAATAATAAATAATAAAAAAGAGGAAGAAATTCAGTTCTGCATATTTTGGCTTAGTTTACACAATAGATTTTAGAATTGGTTACCAGGGGCAAATGATAAGACAAGGACAGCCCAACAATAGCTTGTATTGTTCAATAAAATGACACTAAAGTAGTTGCAGATATAACAAACTATTTATTCAGCAAACAACCAACGCTTTGCAGCCCACAGGGAGATCAAGGCCTGTGTGTGGGCCAACACGTGTAGGCTGTTAGTTTTAATAAATATCTTTTTTATGTGGTAAGGAAGAAGTATGCTGATAGATTCATGGAAAGCTTCTCTGACATTTAAGAAGTATACGTGTCAGAAGAATACTGGGTTGATCATAATCAGTTGTGAAGACACTTTGCACACAACGGATTATATCCCTAAATCTTACTACACTGGGTGATTTAGTAAGACAGATCATTAACTCTAATCTTGCAGGAATTCATGCAATCTGACATAGATGGGTATTAATATGTGCAGTATTCAACCAAACATCAAGGGCGAAAAAAAAAACAATAAAAAAATAAGGAAGGGAATTATTAGATCCAAAGAAGCTACTGCCGTTAACTGTGTAATCAAGCTGAAAGTGAGTTTACTTATTTAGAAAAGAGTAAAATAACCACTAACCTGTTCTGAATGATAGACAGTAACAGTAATTTGACCTCCCATCAGCTTGTGGCTAGAGCTGCAATGAATAATTATAAATTCAATTAGTTGTCAACAATTAAATTAACCAGAGACTATTTTGATAATTGATAAACTGGATTGAGTCACTTTTTAAAAAAGAATCTGATTCCAGCTTATTAAATGTGAATATTTTCTGGTTTCATTACTCCTCTGACAGTAAAATGAAAAAGAAAAGTGAATTTCTTTTGTGTTGTGGACAAAACAAGACATTTGTGGACATCATCTTGGGCTTCAGGAAACACTGGTCAATGCTGTTCACAGTTTTCTGACATTTTATAGGCTAAACAACTAATCGATTAAATATCGATTAATCGAGAAAATAATCGACAATGAAAATAATCGACAATGAAAATAATCGTTCGTTTCAGAATGTTGTAAAATATGTTGTAATAATGTAAAATATGATTTTGGCAAGGGCTACACCAAAAACACTTTTTTGTTTCTGATCAACCATTTGTTATCACAAAATGCAAATATTAATAGTGGATCCCCATGTGTCCTCAGTCTAAGTCTGTACCTGTCTGTTTCCAGGCCATTCCTGTCCCAACGGAGGAGGTTTCCTCAGGAGACGAAGCCCAAGCAGCCAAACGCCGCTGCCTGACCTCAGGCTTAGCCCCTTCCGCTGAAACCTCCATGGAGACTGCCAGTAAGCCCGCCTGCCTCCTAACTACAGCCCCGGTAGCAGCACCAGCAGCAAAACATCACAGTGTTAGTACACCGCCGACCTCACAACCTCTGCCCCAGTCCGCCACGACCCCACAGGATGCCCCGGGCACAGCTAGTGGCATTCAGATGGTCACCGAGATCCCAATGGACACAAGCGCCGACCTCACCGACGTTCTAACGGCATCAAGCCTGGCCTCGGACCCCACGCTGATTCCGCAGACGACCCCTTTTCCGTCGTTGAACTCTGACCCCCTCCTATCCGCCGTTTCCCCTCCCCAGCCACCCCGACACATGTCCGACAGCTACATGCCGAGCAGCGGCTACGTTTCCTACATGGAGACCCTCCTCCATTCACATTTCCCTCAGGACGAGGGGCCCGGACCCCTGTATTAAAAAACAACTCCACTATATTATTATTATTATTACTTGGCCAGTGGAGGCTGAGCCAATAGGAAGTAAGCTAATGCAGGTGGATTCTACTGAGTGCTGTATTAATGGACAAAAAACATTTCCTTCATCGGCTCTGAGAGCTCAGGGCGGGAAAAGGAACAGACACAGACACATGAGCACTCTTTTAATGCATGTTACTTTTCTATTTTTGAGTTAATGTATTTGCAGTGGTGCTTTAGCCTACTCTGATGCAGCAGCTAAAAAGGACGAGGGTTTTTTATTTGTAAAATTATGTTGTTTTGTTTTTTTTTAGGCCTTTTTGCTCTTTCTTGTTTTTGTTCAGCTGCTGTGCTTTTCTCCTCCATCTTAATATAAATACGTCTCTGGGTGGCATCAACTCCATACCTCGTTGCATTAATTCAGTGACAGCACACTCCCTTTTTCTTTGTACAGGAAGCTAATTACTATGACTGCCTCTCAGCATTGAGGCCCCGTTTCACTTATTGTTTCTTTTTTAAATAAATAACCAGCAACAAAATTCTATTTTTCAATCCAGCCGCTCTTGGCTTTGAACTGGTGAAACTAAAGACTCAAGTAATAATGTCACATTGTCCATCTACAGGATAATATCAGTAAGGTGTTTTTTGTCAGATTGCAAGAGGTAAATGGGGGGATGGGGTAAAAAAAATGTATTGTAGGGGGAATCCAGTATTTAAATGTCTTAGTCAAATATTGAAATAATTATTTGTAATAGAAGAAACCTGTTGAATGCAACACTAGTAGATGTGTTTGCAGGATGCATTGAATTTTTGTGAAGATGTGTCACAGTAGTTAACAGGTGAGACCTTTATGTATTGACGTCACTCATATGGTCATTTTTGGCGGCTCCACTTTTCACACCCAAAACTATCTCAGGGTTCCTACATGTGGAAAATAAATTCCGTTTTAACTATCAAATCTTCACACCGTTAAGGAAGTACAGAACAGCCCAGAAAACTGCCTCAAAATATTCCTCAGTCATGATTAGCGCATGAATATCTGTTGCTTATATTGTCATTTTTGCTCCTGTTAACAGTTTGTCTGCTACTCTTTACTTTCGCATATTTCTCCTATTGACACATCCTATTGACAAGTGGTCAAATGTATGAAGACTTAAAGGCTCTTAAAAGGATGAAAGTCTGGAAAATGTCTGATATTTGGAAAAGAAAAATGCGTAGGAACCCTAAAATCTGGAAATATTTTGTACCATTCTTGGTTTCAAGTGTGTATGAATCAATATTGTATATTAATAATGTGTTTTTTCTATTAATGTATCCTTTCTATGTCCATTTTCTGAATTGAATTCACAAACTTGGCCAATTTAAAATATTAACAATTTTATTTTGACAGGTTGATACAGGTTACTCAGTTTTGCTACTCAGTTTGTTATGGTATCTTTTTTTTTTCCCGCGGATGTGGTCATTTTTTGCTACATAGGTGCTACAGAAACATTAAACTACTGATGGACTGAGTTTCCCCAACACTGTCACCTTGTACATACCGCAGGCCTTGTGTATTGTGAATCAAATTTGTACACATACCTTTCTTTTCCTTCCCCCACCCTGAAATTTGGAGCACACCTGTGATATTCATCATGAAAATCTTGTTTCATAGGGATTAAAGTGGGTTGCTAGTCGCCAACTCTTCTTCGTTTGTGTGTTCAGTAGCCCAGAGATTCAAGAAGTATTTTCTGGGTAATAATCCTCGGACTAACTATGGAAAGTGAATGAAAAGGCCAGACTATTTCTTGGCCAGGTGCAGTGACTTCCCGGAACCTTGTCTGTGAGGTTGTCAGGCAATAAGCAAAAAAATAATTTTCAACCTCTGGACAGGGCCAGGAGAGCTGTTCTCTCCTGCTTTCAGTCTTCATGCTAAGCTGTCTTTTCTCCTGCCTGTAGTATCTAATTTAACCCTCGGCAAAACAATCATTTGCCAACATGTGTAACTATTCCTCTCAGGTCTGTGGTATTTGTAATCCAAGTACTGCTCTCTCCTACATCATTTTGTTTTTTGGGATACACATTCTGCTTCGGATGTGTTAAATGTCGAGGCCTTTCAAAAAATTCAAGTTAACAAGGCTTCCTTTCCCAGATTTGCTCAAGAATCTTGGATGAACAACATTAGTCTCATGTTGACACAAACTTTGGACATTGGTGTCAGTGAGCAGCATTATTAAACCCCCTCAAAATGTTTAAATCCAGATGAGAGGATTTAGTTGTCTTGATGTTTTGTAATTTAGAAATGGAACTTATCAGAGCTGATTTTAAGTCTTATGGTCTAAGTTGGAGGTGAAAAAACAATTAAAAAATTCTTACACATGTCTGGAATATAACATATGAGATGCTGAAGTCTAAATACAGATTTTCTCATAAGCGTTCTTATGAAGTCTTGTCAATATACTCACTTTAACCACCCAAACCCTTACCCAACCAGCTCTAATGCATAATTTTGCATCTTAAAGAAAATATTACCAGCATGACATTTACTTTACAATGTTGCTTTTCCCTTAAGGGAAAATTATATTTTTTCTATGTATTCATTTAGTAATGGTTAAATTTAATTAAGGCCACCAGGGTTGCCGCGGGTCTGTGGTGTGTAATCGCCTTTCTCAGACATGATCCTCCGCCTCCTGCTCAGACGAAGAGATTTTTAAGTGTATTTTCAATAATTGGCAGTGCAAACAGCAGCACTGCTGTTTATTCCTCGCTGCAGTGTCTGTTTGGCAGGAATTGTGGATTTCCACATTAAGCACACAGCAGGGAAGTATGTTTTTTGCTCTTCCTTGCTGGGCTCGTCACACAAGTTATTTTAAGGTGTTATAATTAGCAGGAAACACCACCCAGACCAGCTGAAACTCCCTGCAAATAAATGCTACATTTTATATTTTTAGAAACTGAATAAATTACTCTGTGAAGGAAGTATACTTATATTTTCATAGGACTGCGGTTGAGAGTCAAATTATTTATGCATAGGCAGAGTGCTTTCTTGTATTTTTCGTCAAAATATACTGAAATCATGAATAAATGGTGGAAATGCTTGAACATGCACAAAACAAGCAGTAAATACAACACTGACATATCACCTTTTTTAATTGATATGATGAACTTGTTAGCAAACACACATTCAGCAGATTCAGCAGATCAACTTTGACAGTCAACTGGTGTTTCTGGGCACCTGGTGAATGTAAGTCCATTCGATCTTTTTTAGCTCAGTTTGTGGTATCTGCTAATTCCTGGCTTTTATAAGCTGCTTAAACCTTGTCTGTTTGGTGCGGCGGAGCAGGTAGTGTACAGTGTTGATGAATAGTTAGTGAATAGTGATAAGAGTGATCAGTTGTGTGTCATTACACACAATTGTGAGCCATACTTTGTACAAATACCATACACACTTAATTTCTTCAAGAAAAGTCCTTGTTATTTCATTACTTTTCCTGCATCCAGATCAGCATGTTAACTCCCCAACGTTACATTCTCTTTATACGGTTAATTAAACATAACATATTAGTCAATACATTTTAATTCTTAATAGCAAAAGCCATTTCTCTGGCTCTCTTTGGCTTTCAGCTTTAGGAGTCTAGGTCATGGGCCCTTGGAAAGTGAAGTCTCAGTTTACCAAGTTAATGACAGCTGTAAATTAATAAACTGGCTCCCTTTGTTCCTCCTGAGTCCTGCAGCATGTTGTGATTTCAGCCAATTTCCAGGAATGTGGGGGGGGGATTAGTTGGCTCCAAGCAGGCCTGTTGTAGATGGAGAAATTGTCATTCAAATTTCCAGTAGTGACCTTGAGTCGAATCCTGTAAAGGTTATGGTACATCAGAGGTTCCTGGGGCGGGGGAGGTTTACTTCTGAGTCATAAACAAGCTCTGTGAGGAGCCAGAGACTGAATGCTCTCTATGACGCGCCCATAATAGCAAAAGTACTTACTGGTGCACAACACGCTTTGATTGACACCAAAACATGTTTTAGATCACAGAGTCATTCGCTGGTATCAAACTCCACTGCAGCTGCCGGAAAGGCAAATGACGTCGCATTGTCCATGTCTGCCACAGGATAAAAATATACCACTAACCAACACAATGGGCTCACTAGCAGCTGTTTTTAACCGCATCAGTGTTTTCTCCCTTCATGTCCTGATACTAACAGGATTCACGTTGACTCTTCAGTGTTAAGAGCTTCTAAATTTGGAAGAAGCCCAACGAGAAGAGGATAGAAGTGGAGAGAGAGAAGGTCACTGAAAGAACAAGAAATCTGTGTCTTATGGACAAATCGTTAATGCTCTCATCCACACACACACACACACACACACACACACCACTAGCTGTGCATATGGCAAGGCTGCATTGCCCTCGCTGGATCAGGGCTGGCCATTAACATTCTGAAGTGCCCGCTGTGTCTTTGCAGAGGAACTGGGGATGTGCCAGGCTGGCAATTACTTTAACAACTCCAGAGTTTGATTTCTTTATTCAGTTGAACCCAGCCAAGGGTAAAACTAAGGAGAAACGTGAGGATGAGGACTCCAAAAGGAAAAAGTTTACCCAACTGTAGTTTAGTTGGGAAAGGAACAGGCAACTTGTGGCATTTTAATATCTTAATAGTATCTGGCAATATAACCAAGGGGGTATTACAACAGCATGAATCCTTGTGGCTGTGGAGATCACACACATCTCTAAGTTCAAAGTTTGTGACAGCCAGTGAAAGAGTCTGCCTCCACCAAAATGTCCTTGAGGACGACACTGAAACCGCTAACCTGTTGGATGACTATCAGACAGCTGAATGGCTCACATGGAAATGGAAATCAGTGAATGCAGTGGGATCTAATTGCAGATGGAAGTGGCAATTATGTTGACAAGCTGGTTGATATGACAGGCTCCATTATAGCCTTAAGCTTTTATTACATTTCTGCCTAGTAAATCATTTCACTGAAGCAGTATTACCGTTATGACTTAGTGGAGTTCAGTCTGTCAACACTGTCCCTTGTTTCAAGGGGACTGGACTGAGATGTGGCTGATCTCAATAGACTTCTCAAGACACGGAGGGCTTTCAAGTGATGTAACTGCATTTAGTAACATTTGCTGGTACTGGATATCAGCTCTCAGGCAACACAGCAAGTGAAAAGCATTTGAAAACTGGATTTTGAGTGTTTATTTCCCTGCTGTTTGTGCCTAGTTAGCTACATTGCTGCACTTACGTTGATACAGCTGGTTAGTATGTTAGCTCATTTATCAAGCAGAGATGTTAGAAGAGTAAAGCATATTTATTTTTCATGCTTAGGGTGTGACATCTGCTGGCAACTGCTCAAGCCACCACCAATACTTTTCACCAATGAGACATGTTGGTGAAGAGATGGCACTTAATGTGACTATTGTGAATGTTTCACTGAGACGGGGTCGAGTTAGCTGGAAATGAAATTTATATAGTAGTAGTTCTCGTATTTAAACAAAGAAAGCCAGTTTGCCACTGATATATGATTGAAATGCTTTATATTTAATTTATAGTCTAGTGGTTGGAAAAGTTGTACAAGATCATGGATCTTTTTTTAATTATTTAGTACAAGACAAAAAAAATCATGTTTTTCAAGACCTAGACAGAATTTAAACCAACCCCTGGTGTTACCAAACTTGCTTTTGGCTTGGCAGTTCAGATAACATCAACTTAATCTTAACAGGTCTAAAGTACTTTAGCTATTTTGCCAGTTTGAACATGTTTCAGACCTACTACACCACTTCTGTTTCTGCCCAGAATGCAGTTTTGAATTTTTGCATTTTTGGAGAGTTTTATCCCCTCAACTGATTCATTAGTGTGAACTGTCTGCAGATAATTCCCATACCAGCGCTGAAGATACTGTAGTCTAGTGAGAGAGCATCCAGCAGATGGGATCGAAATCACAAAAGCACAAAAGAACACAACATAACGCACCTTAAACACACAAATAACAAATTTATAAAACAATTACAATTAAACAATTATATTTGCAAACTACAGCTGAAAGGGATCTGACCAATGCTTAAAGCACCATGTATTTTAAGATACTCATCACTTTACTTTCTTCTTTATTAACACTCCTCTCGGAGTGTTAATGTGAAAAAAGGCTCATTGCTTAGGTTGAAACACGTCACCTGAAAGTTTAATGGTCTTAGAAGGGAGTGGGCACATCTGTTTCGAATGCTGCTTTGCTGATGCTTTTGAAGGCATCTTGTTTTTTAAAATCATGCCTGTACAAGTTTATCACTTGTATCTTGTCTTCAGATAGTCTTTAAGCTGTTTTATTAGCGACTGTTTGCACTTGCATCTATGTTTTATAACAATGTACATGCCACTGAGAGGGTTATAAACAGAAGAGAGTGATGAATTCCAATGTATTAGTTAGGCTTTTTACAGCAAGTGAACCATAAACGGTCACTCAGATGAAGTGAACAGTTGGCTCAGGGATTCTCAGACAACTGAAAGTAATAGAAATGCAAGTGGATACCCCACACATCATTCCGTATGCATTCATTGTCTGTGTATGTGTCATTCATCACTGTTTTCAAATGTGGAAGGTTTCCTTTCTTTTAGAAGGAAACTTTTTGTCTCAAATGTCTCGATGTGGTGACGCAGCTCTTTTGCTCTGCTGTTTTTCTGTCCCCCATTTGTTTTCTCTTGCTCCAGACGCAATTAACTGAAAAGAAAAGCAGCTTGAAGAGCAAGAGGGAAAGAAAAACAATGTTGGTAAGTGCTGGGTCTTATTAATGAAGTGAATCTTCATCCAGTCACACACAACAAATAAATGGCCGCCCCCTTGAAGCTCTTAATCGGCCCATTAGTCTTCGAGCGGCCGCAGCCTCCGTTTTTTCCCCCTCCCTCTTTGGCTTGTTCCCTTTAGACCAGACCAGATACATCCATCAGCCCGTATTTGCATGCCGACCACCACACACACTGACGGAGCTGAGTGCACAGCTGGAGATGCTACATCATATTTAATTCCTTACTTGTGCGATAAACACTGTTCTTCACATATCAAGCCTGTCTCCTTTCGCTGCAATTTAAATACTCCCATTACTCCTTTTCACAAGTAACCTGGAAACTCATCTGTTCAAAAAGCCCTATTTCATCTTTTGTATCTCCTCTGCTTGCACTAAAACACTTCTGTCTTAAATGTAACACTTCTTTTCTTGCACATTTACCCTACACAATCATTTTCAGGACCATTCTGTCCCATCTGTTGTCAGGCTACAGTGACTCTTATTTTTCTGATTGATATATTCCATTTTATTCTGTGACTCACTGCAAACTGCTCTGCAGAAGAGAGTGTCTAAGTGACCGACATGAAAGATGAATATGCTAAGTAATGACAGGGTTTGCTCTTCTAAGTCAGCCTAATTAATCACCAGACGGCGTCCTGTGTGGTTTAAAGAGCTGCACAAACACAGAGTCAGACTCTCAGAGAGCTGGCATGCTTATCTGTTTCTGACCTGCGCTTATTTTCCCTCCATTTTCCTTCCATTTCTCAGCTGCCATGCGCTGCACCCACTGCTAATTCAGCTGCTTAAAATCACATTTCCGACAGAATTAGCCTTTAGCCCATCCAAGTGCCGTCAACTGTGGTGGGTTTTTTTGTCCATTGTGAACATTTCCTCTTTCACTCCCTGATAAAGATCATTATTGAGGTTACTGAAAAGGAGTTTTGATCATTTACAGGAGAAAACATATTAAAAGGCCTTTTAGCAGGCCCATTAGGAGACTGTTAAAACCCTCGCTTGTTGCCACGGCAGGGTTATCAATGCTACTGGGAGCCTTTAATTCATTCCTTTGCCTGAAGTTTTTTAATTACATTTGAAGGGAGAGATTTCACTGCGGCAGAGCTGGCCCCGCTGCTGTTATTTATTTTTTGGTGAAACTCTTAACTGCAGAGCTTGCAAAACGAGGACGCTCATCATTTTTACTTTGCAGGCTAGTCACAACATAATTTTACTGCGTCTGCTCTGCAGCTGCCTCCAATGGGTTTATTTTTCAAATGCACATTTGTGTAATTTTTGTTTGGCTAAGTGCACAAACTATGTCTTTGAACTTTCTAAAGAGAAAGTTATTCAGCTACCTGATTATGTTTATTATCAAGTTTCATCAAACTCCTCCACATCACAGGCTTCTGAAGAGCTTTTAATAACGTGATTTCAGGTTATCCAAAAACCTGAACATCACAGTTATATTTTCTGAGGCTAACTCTTGCCTTTGGCACTTTAATGTCCTCTTTTTATATTAATGTTGTTTGGAGCTTAACATTTTCTCTACTTTCATTAAGTGCAAAAAATATTATATATTTATACAATGTTTTTATTAGTGTACTAATGCTGTCTTTGTTTTTTTTTCATAATGGCAATAAAGTTAACTCCATGCAAATTTCTCCAGCAGCCTGTGCCAAGGGTCCTTGAGCAAGAACCTCCACCTGCTTTAAGGTCACATCTGTCTGGACCTCTAGCTCAGCTTCTTTGAAAATATAAAATGGATCAGTTTGGTATATAAATGCGTCATCTCTTACTTTTTCATTCAATAAAATGATCTCCTTTGAAGTCCTTTCAACCAGGATAATGGTAATCCAATGTAAGCTACAAGTCAGTTACAACTTCCAAATAAACTGCCAAAGTCAGCATATGGTTAAAACAAAGATATGGTTTAAGTCTTGTAGTGTTCAGTCTGAGAATATCACAGGTTGGTAGAAATCCTGTAAACCAAAATCCAATTATTTATTCAGTCATCATTTATTCACAAGTCCGTTCTATCAATGGATTTCCATGGAATGTAATCTGAGGGCTCTAAGATGTTTTGCTGACATGGAGTCAAACTAAATAACTGTTAGAGGTTACAAAGCAAAATCTGAAGTCACTCAAGTTAAGGTAAAAGCTCCACCTCATCATGCGTGAGCACTTGGCAGATTGAACTCAGCTGCACGATGTGTCTCACCTCCTCCACCTGCCTAATGACAGCCATTACCTGTTGCAATTGGCGGCATAGGGTGTTCAGCAAGACAGGAGCATCGCTGTGCACACAGGGAGGAGGCCGGGGAGGGGTGTAATTGCAAAGCTGAGGGTAATTATGCACCGAGAGCTAGGCTGCCTCAAGGTGAGGCACCAGGAAGCCACATAAAAGAAGACGGAGAGAAAGGGGAGGAGGTTCTGGAGGGTTGTGACGAGAGAGAGAGAAAGAAGATGTTGGTAAATTGCATAAATAGAGTTAGAGACATGAATGTGAGAATAAAAATTAAAAAAAACGTTTGTTTAAGAGGATTTATGTAAGAAAAGAGGAAGTGTACTTTTAAAAAGAAGTACATTTGCAGTGGGTCTGATTGTTTCTAGAGTGGGCACAGTTCAGGCAGAACTAATGTCAGGGACAGATGTTGCATGCAGGGCTGTAGTCAGGATTTATAGTTAGGTCATAAGTCCAATTTCCCCGAGTGCGACCGCATGCTAAGACCATTTTTACCAGCCTCCAAATATGAAAAAAGAAAGTATCTGCACACGTTGAGCTAAGCAACTATATAACCCTTTGGAGTCCAGGGTCAGTTTGGTTTATTTTTGCCTTCTCTACATTGATTCATTTTTTATTTTCTTTAGCATAGAAAACTTTCTTTTGAACTGTGCCCCTGCCCCACATGCATGCCTTTTTTCCGCCCAGCACAACCTTAGCTATACGTCTGATTTGTCATTTATGCAGCTGCCAGAAACTCAAAATAGAAGACTAACAACAGACGCCTTCAAAAATGTAATATCACACAAAATCACATAGAATGGTTTCAAGGTTGTAAAAAAAAAAGAGTGACTATTTATACTCTCAAATACAGCAGAAACTAAATTTTGTAAAAATTGTTTTGCCTTTTCACATTAAAGTTTTAATGTACGGTATATCAGTAAATCATTGAAAATATGATTACATTTGAAAATGTCCCCTTAGCATTGTGCTGTGCGTGTTGATCTTCTGAACTGTTCAATTATACTTTCAGTAGGTTTTATTTAAATACTTCATGGTCTACATGCCTTCTCATTATGTCCGTGGAGAAATACGAAGTCCAGGCTTTCTGCAGGTTCGAGGTCTGAGAATGCTGTGGAAGCCACTGTCACAAGACCAGGAGGGATCTAAGCTAAGTGGCTCCATGCAGCTTAACTGCTGATCTTCATTTCACCCCTCTTAAATAAACCTCCTTTCAGACAACCTTCAATCAGACTACACAACCAAGTGACCTGGAAAACCTAGAGAAATACCATGCAGTGCTCCTCAGGTTTGGACTCAACAGCCAACGCAGGTCTCCATCCAAATCTAGAGTAACCTCTGTAAATCACTGAACTCCCCTGCCCCCATAAAACAGTCACATTTAACAATATTTAGTAATAAACATCTTAATTAGCGTCATCATGTGTAATTTGTGTGTAAATGTAAAATCCCAAATCCTCAGAAACAATACCAAGAACATGACCTTGACACCCTCTGTGGTACTGCTTTTTCCTCTTAAGAGGGGTGTGGAAATGTGTTGCTGGTGCTTTGGTTTAAATTTTTATTGCAGCGTCCTTTTGCTTCACAGTTAAATCAGCACCTGCTGAAATCCCTATTGAACAAAATGCTCATAACACCAACTTAGTCATGATGGCGAAACCTGATGTGACAAAGAAAACAATATCTGTGCCCTCTGCATCTCAGAATAGATGCCATTATTTGTGTGTGTGTGTGTGTGCGTGCATCTTGTGCATGTTTTTGTGTGTCAACTGTACATTTATAATTTGTATTCCTGCATATTTATGTGTTCCCATTATGCATGTCTTTTCTATGCGATTGTGCTGGTGTGTACGCGCCTGCATGGTTGTGTGTTTGTTTGTACTTTTGTCAGTACGAGTGTGCAAGAGAGACACCGAAGAGAGATTTCTTTCCCATAATTAAAAAAGCTAAGACGGAGGAGGAAAGGGAATGCTTTAATGCTGCTAATTATCCTTCTCTTCTCTCGCCACACCTGCGCCGTCGTTGCAGGGATTTCATTTGAATAAAACTGAATTAAATCAGCGTCACAGAGAAAAAGGTGTGTGTGTGCGTGCATGTGGAGTGTTTGTGTTTGCCATCAGGTCTCTGACGGTCAACTTTTACAACCACGGAATTAATACAAGAGAAAAAATGTATTCCCATTGACAATAGATGAAACCAAATAGGTTTTTTTGATTATCTTTTGACTGAGTCAGCAGGAGAGAAAATCTCTCCATCCTCCATCCATCTTCACGCAGAGGCTGCTGGCCAACAGATGGCACCAAAGCACCAACCATGCACCATAGAAAAAAATCTTTGTTACACCATTTAATTTGATTAAAATAATAGAATTGCACTGCATGCAAAACACATTACTGACAAATGTTTATTTTACCAAATGTCTCTGATCTGGCCGATTTATCTTATTGCAGTCTCTTATTCTTTGTTCTTGTTATATCACTTGAATTAGATTTGGAGATCTGTTTGGTGCATAGTGCAACAGGAATAATGGCCTTCATCCAGTCCAAAGGCCTGATTTCAAATCTGTATGAACAAACACTTGCCCTGCTGAAACATTCTAAATGTTAATTTGCTACTATAAGTGAATGTATGAATTGTAGTGATAGGAATTACGTTCCTTTACTGGGAGCTGGTTCCTATAGCTGCATTTCTTTCTGAGAGCCATTCAGCTCATCGTAGTTTGTTGCTAACAGTTTGTGTGTCCCACCATGCACATTAGTTTGCATTGCCCTCCCATTTACTTAATATTGTGAGTTGCAGGACAAAACTACAAGTTTAAATACGAAAAAAACCTTGTATTTTAGACCGCAATGATCATTAAAAATGGCTGCGAAAACCCGGAGGGACTGTTAGGTCCCACACAGAAATACATAGAAATGTGGACATATTTAACAAATACTGTCTTCATTTTTCCAATGCAGAATGCAGGTTATTTCAAACTCTTCATTTTGTACATATGAAGAGTCCTATTACAACACTTAATTGCTTCCATCATTTAATTCCTTATTTAGCATCTCTGAAACATGAAAGACTGGAAAAACAAAAAAGTAGGTTTCATCTGCAAAAATGAACTGTAATTTCTCAGTTTTACTTGTAAGAGTAGATGTCACATTCTCATTTCAGAAAGAAAGATTACTTTTCATCGTCCTACATTTCAAAACACACACACACACACACACACACACCCCTATCAGGCTAACGCCATGTTTGATGTATAACAGTCTAAAGTGTGGCCAAATCCATCATTTTGAAGGTGACATCTCATTCAAATGGCAGATCTCATTTTTCCAAACGAAACATCCGATCCACACACGAATCGATTTACGTTTTGACTCCAGCTGTTATCAAAGCCACCGTGAACATCAATCTGTGCAGAGAGTTACAACTACAGCGCTGATGCAACAGATGAGCCGGCAGCGCGGAACCTGAAAATGGAGACATCAACCTTCTATGTATCTGATTGGCTGTCTCTCCTTAAACATCTGACAGAAATGCACCCGGGGAGAAACCGCCCCACACAGCGCTTACATGTCTTCATCAGCCCCTCCTTCCTCTATCATTTTGTGTCAACCCCTGGATCATTATCACATTCAACACCCCAACCTCAGGCCCCTTCAGCGGAGGAGCCTTTATTTTTCTTGCTAATTCAAAGTAACACAAACACTTCCTCCTCCCTGCTGTGAACTTCACACTTCACATTCTGAGTGAGAGGGTTCACCCCAAAATAAAACAAGCTTATTGTTTATTTTTCCAGTGAGGAATCCTAAACTTACCTAAAGAACATCTGAAGGGTTTCTGTAAGCAAGACTGTACTTCATTATGCTTTTTATATGTGGAGGAACTTCAGACTCTGTGTAGTCATTTTTCTGTGGAAATGGACTGCTACCAAACTCTTTAAGTTGGTTTACAGAAGACAGTCACTATTCCTTCACAAGGATTCACACTTTTTAAAAAGACAGTCATTAGTCAAAACGGTCCCATTTGCTGGCACCAAAATAACAGCCAAAACAGGAACCTTAAGATAAGTAAACAGAAACATGCAGCATAAAAAACCCAATCTTTGTCTACTAGCTTATGGCAATTACCAACTCTGACCTTAACTTTGTTGTAAACCTCATAATGTCACCTCGTCAGCTCCAGTTTGCTCAGTGAATCACTAAATCTTTATCAATTTAGAGACATGAAAATGGATTTTTAAAATTGAAATTGACTAAGCACAACTGTTACTAAAGTAACATAAATAAACTTGGTATTTCTGTTGTTTATGGTGATTTAAAAATTGGCATCTTGTTGGAAAAATATGACACCAAGTGTGTCTGTTAAAAGTGACCACATTTCTTTGCTGCAGAGGGGCATGATGTGAATTCTAATCTGAAATAACACCTCACTGCCCAATCAGAAATAAGTACTCAATTTTCTTGTGAAATGTTGCTTTGTTACTGGTTAAAAATGGAGCTACTGTTTTAAAATGAGTAAAACTAAATTTTACTATATGTGCGTTAGTAGTAAAATGTGTCCATCACAGTAGGTTTGGGTTGTCATTTTATGATATCAGTATCAATGTGATTCTGGAGTTTCGGCATCATTCCCAAAACATTTCTTTTTTATATCTTACTTTGAATAAGAATATTTTTACCACCATTTTTTTTAAATCAACAAAAACTTCTTAAATACATTTGAACATTTTTAGATTTTGTGTTAAACACAAATAAACAAACACACCAAGACCATCAACAGCATAAATAAATAGTCTAAAACTATCAAAATGATCAATTAAATACGGAAAGTCATGACCTTAGAATTGTGTTCACATTTTATTTACCTCTATCCCTTCTTACCATTTTTATGGTGTACTTATTTTTTATTTGTACTTTAATGTTTTTGCATTAATGTTAATGCAGTTTTATCAATCCATTCCCACTTATTCTTAGAGGAGTGCAGTTTTAAGGTTTGTCTCAATGTTTCATTATTTCTTTTGTACACCAGGTGCCCAGTGCAAGGGAGTGAACTGCTCTCACTGGACACAACCTATACAACCAAAGGTTGAATGTATGAATGAGAAGATATTTGTCAGTTTATTGCTGCTGCTGCTTTGTCTGCCCTGCCAGCCCACAATGAATCAGTTTCTGAGCCTGTGTTGCTTGGGAAACCGGAGCAGGAGTAGTGTTGAAGGACTAAAGCTTCTTGACATAAAAGATGCAACAGCCTTATCAGCTACCCTGCCAATAACAGCTGTTATTCTCCCTCTTTACAACAAAACATGTTGATGTGAGGAAGATGACGGAGCCATGAACATTTTCTTTGCAGCAAGTCCCTGTATCTTGCTGACAATACCACATCAGTTAATATCAGCAACTCTTGAAGCTCTGGATCTGTGGATTTTTGGCCTTGTAAGGTCACAACTCCCTTTTACTTTTGAGTGCATCAATGTTCACTCTTCTAAATAAGCTGCAGCTAAATTCATTACTTCAACAAAAGGCCACAGCCTGTTTCTCTCCCTATACTTCCTGCAGGGGTGGCTGCTGCTGCTACATGTTGCCACACAGTTACTTTATAAATGGAGCCACGCATTCACATAATTAAAACAAGATGCTAGGACGTAATTCTTAATTAAGCACTAATGTGATAAAGTGTTATAGCAGGACGGAACTCTCCTTTAAAAAGGGAAGGGAGGCCTTTGTAATGATGTGATTAATGGACTTAAGAGGGGAAGAAGATGTAATTGGCTGGCCGTCCCTCCCAGCTGTACAGCAGGACACTGCTCCTTGTCTGCTGCAGAGTGTGGCTTGCAGAAAAGAAAGTGATGCTGTCTGTCTACTTCAAAAGGCTTCATTGATAACAAATGCCCCTCGATAAAATTAGATTTTTTACTTTATTTAAACTTTCCATGTCTGAAAACATTATAATAACAATTCTTCACTTCAGTCACTTTGCCGTCTGTCCAGTCAGACTAAAGCTCAAGGGCACCGTGTGGCGCACAGCAGGGTTACCCTAGCACAGACGGTTGCAAACAGGTTACAGGTTTATGCCTGAGATACACTTAAAGGTCAACACATTCTCCAAAAGAAATGCTTTTCAGAGAGTTTGAGATTAGGAAACATTTTAGCTTAATGTCAGGCTGAAGAACAGCTCAACGGTGATGTCAGT
The DNA here is from genome assembly GCA_029875015.1 of Lepomis gibbosus. Classification (NCBI taxonomy): domain Eukaryota; kingdom Metazoa; phylum Chordata; class Actinopteri; order Centrarchiformes; family Centrarchidae; genus Lepomis; species Lepomis gibbosus. Next base: position 3,398 of record JAPMOB010243830.1, on the reverse strand, counting down.
GTATCGACACACCCTTGAGTACACTTGTGCACCACCGCAGCAAGGTAACAACAACTAGACTTGGGCGTCTCATTTTGTAAATAGTTTGTATTGTAATATTCTTGTTTTATAACTGCATGGCAAAAATAATACAAGCAGCACATAGAAAGCAGTGCTGTTTGGCTGTACTGAGACTATGGACGGTGAGGTTAGTGGCAATAAAATGTTTGATAAAACTTTAAAAATAATTCCCTGTCTAGTCCTGCTTTTAGTTGCAACACACAAGTAAAGTTCACCTGGCATATTTCAGTCTGACTGCGCCATAATGCAGTAGGTGTATTAATGCTCCCACCCTTCTCTTAACTGTTTACATTTTTACCCCAGAACCTTTACACATTTTGTGCTATCCGGAGGTTTCTAACCAGTGTCCTGAAAGCCTCCGCAGGTGTGACAGAGCAGATGACAAACACAGCTGATCTGCAGTAAATGGTGGTAAATTAAATTTCCGAATAAGAAGGGAAACTGTTTAAATATTACAGGCTACCTTAAGATTTTTTTCCATAATAATAATAATAAAGCTTCATTGATTCATGAAGGGACCTTGGCTATACAATTTTAATAACCTTCATCATAAGGGTTGTAAATGATGCAGAATTGTGCAGTGACTGAATCATGATGTGTGTATTTTTTAACTGCAGACAACAGCTGCTACTTTAATTTAGCCTTGTAAGCTAATGATGTGTTGTTTGTCAAAATGTCACCGCAGAAGTATGGATCAAACCTAAAAAGAAAGTCACTAGGTCAGTCTCTCATCTCTGTCTGCTTGGTTGACCAACTGATGCAGCTGCCTTGATAATGATGCACTGTTGTGAATTTGTTAGGTAATCCAAGGTCAAGATTATCTTCATTTTGTTTCATTACAGACTGACTGGCCCCATGTAGAAATTGTTGCATGTTGCTTAAATGATACATAACATGACTTTAGGTTAACTTATGTAAGCACAGTGTCTTGATTCAAACCAATGTCCAATAGATTCTTCACATACAGTATGTATAGAAGGATGACCAATAACCTTATTTGGACACTTAGTGAATCTGTGTAGGTCTAGGAAGGATAAACTCATTCTCATGAAATGAGTTGTAGTCTCATTAAGCCATGCTGTGTAAATCTTCTTCTGTCTCCAAACATCTTCATCACACCTGAGCCTGGCTCATTTATTTATTTCAATAACACAAAGCAAAAGAAAGGTTAGCACTGGGGATAAGTGAAGCAATCTCCACAGGAGGGTCCGTTGTCAACAAGTGAACAGGCAACCCTGAGACCACATGAGCTTTTCAAACCTGTCCACATGTGACGTCTATGAAGTAATTATCCATTCTTGGAGCCTGTGGTAGTCGATCTAAAACTACAACACATAGATTAAACCATTAATGCTGAAACAAGAAATTGCTTACTTGGTTACTCTATTAATTGATTGTTAGAAAAATAATATGCAACAATGTTGTTTTATAAACTAAATGATAATCAAAAAATAAACAACAGATTAACAATAATAATAATAATAATAATAATAATAATAATAATAATCAGTTGCAGCCCTAAACTGGAAATAGGACAGATGAAAGTCAAGCGCATGACAGTATATCATTGGAGCGATAAAAATAACACCAATGATACAGATGGTTTCAACAGATGGATTTTTAAACAATCTGTGATTGTAACTTTAAATATTTCCGACTGTGGGACCACTCATTATACTTCATTAAGCTTTTTGACAACTTTGTTCTCATCTCATACATCACAGCTGAAATGAGATTAAAGTGGCATCAGGTGAATGAGGAGGCAACTGCAGTGATCTTAATTCCCAGAAAAGTATTTTATGCATACTTATTAATGTTGAAAACTAAATGTTTGAAAATGTTTTGGATTTTAGGGTGCCACCACTAGGCTGTTTTTAGAGTTTTGTTTTTCTGGCCTACAAAAACATGACCATTGCAGCCACAGTACTACTTACTGTTTGAAACGGTTTAGAAATGCAACTCAGTTCCTGTCCTTTCTGCTCTAATGAAAATGTTATTTAACATCCCACTGGAAAGGAATTTACAGCTTTCATGGAAAATCCAACCCCAAACCTCCCAAATCCTGCCTCACGAAAGAACAAAGCAGCTTAATGTTGCTGCCGTTTCTCTCTAAATATTCTGCTGTTTAAAACCAAGAGTCATGCTTAGAAACAGTGGCGGTGATAAGCTGCAGGATTTGCTGAATTTTGCTCACCATAGTGTTATATCAGGAAAGAAATCTCACTATTGGTAATCTCACTATCTCTGTATTGGTAGTATTAAGTTGAGTGGATACAATATTTGATGTAGGTAGATTGCAACAATATTACATCGGAAAAAGTCCATAAAGTCACAATATAATTTGTTAGGAGGAGAGTGTCAGCTGAAGTAGAGTTAACATTGAGAAAAGGAGCTCTGGGGTTTCCTTGTCCTTTTATAATGATGTTAGAGTAGTAGGGGTTCTTGGCATTGTTCAGAGCTTCCTTATAGGAACTGACATATTTGTAGGCTAATGCATGGACAGTTAAGCCAGTGTTTCTGCAGAGATGCTCTAGTTGGTGTCCAGCAACCATTTTGTGTAGGTCTGGTGTAAATCATGGAGCAGAGCTGTAGAAGGACACTGCATGATTTGAGTGAGGCAAGGTGATTCAGTATATCTGAGGGGAGCACATTATACACAAACCAGGTCATCGGATGTTGAGTTAGTGTACAAAAATAGACATACAAAGGGTTAAAACAAGGCTGAAGCTAAGATAGTTAAAAAGTCAGTTCAAATGGGGAAACTGTAGTTAAACGGAAATGCAGCTCTTCGTGGCTCCACTTTGCTTTCCTGCGTGGGTGAAGCCAAACACAACAGTATTGGGTCTGCTGTTGGTCACGGGCTGGTCGGTTGTAGCCTCCTCACTGCTTGGGGCCTCTGGTAACTCTTCTAAGTAGCGGTGGCTCTGCACTGGCAGCTCCCCAGACCACGACCCAGCCGTGTACCACACTCAAAAATCAGCAGCCTCAGCACACCCACACACTGGAGACAAATAGAAGACTCTTGAACAATATCAATTTATAAAACACCCCATACAGACACTACCACCAGCCCACATAATTATAGCTACACCCAGGGAAGAAGACATTCAAAATCACTCTGTATCTGCACACAGGAGACAAGCAGAAGACTCTTGAGCCTAGTGTGTGGCTGGTTAAATAGTTTGCAGATGGAGGTCACGCCCAAGCACACCTGTCTGCCATTAGTCCATACCCATGCAATTAACCCAAGTGAAAAACCACACCCACCAAATGCACACTCACTCTAAGTGCTCACCCCTCACACTACCACTGCACTCAAAATTGGCTGATACAGGTCT
>JAPMOB010243828.1:0-11969 GCA_029875015.1 Lepomis gibbosus | reverse complement strand
CCCAATATGTGCATGTTCTGTAGCCACTCATGACGACAGTATTTCTAAAATCCTCTCTGCATCCTTATTTATTCAAGTGTAAGAGCAACTCCGGGACACATTATGCCTTTAAATAAAGAATAAATTTCCATAAACATGAATAAATTAAATGTACAAATTGAACCCAATTTCATGTTATCCAGTGAGGCATCTTTGGTTATAACAGGGCACCAGGGTACCATAAAGTACATCAGTCAAAATACAATACAAAAGAAGCAGAATATACTGTGTATGATAACACATGATGGTAGAGTTAGCCTGGTAGTAAATAAAACATGCATCCACTCAGATATTAATAGATAAACCACAAAACAGTAAACAACAGACAGAAAAAACAGAAATAATTATTCTTGCTTTAACAGGAAATGTGTTGTGTTACACAAATCAGAACGCATAATAGGTAAAGGATGAAGCTCAGTAAGGGACATCACATTCAGTCTAAATATTTTAAAGCCAGCTACCATGTGCAGAGCTGAAACACTGACAGGCGCTGACATGAAAAACTCTGCTTTATCTACTGCCTGCTGACCTGTGAAGTCTGTTATTTGATCTGTTTTCCACTGACATGCCCGTGTGCATGTTTCAAAACCGACTGGCCTGCTGCTGCTAAATTGTGAGCACATTTCTACCCGGATTTTCTTTTTCTCTTGCTATTTATGGTCATGTCAGTTGAACCAAAAAAAATGTCCAATAGATTGAACAAGATATAAAATTGTAAAAATGTAGGAAACGCTGCTTCTGCAGGGTTGAGATGGTGCTGCCTGTAGCTTTTGCATCAGGGCTACCTATTCCCTGCCGAGGAATGTAAGCCGCGGCTTGAGGAAGAGTGCCGTAGAGATTTGCATATTATATTTTCTCTCTTCTTGTTTAAGTCGGCAGTGAGTGATGGAGGCAAAAGGCCTGAGCCAAGAAAAGGGAACAAGCATCTGCTAATTTCCCTGGCAAAAATTCATAATTAACACATTTTGATGTACAGGCTGCGGTTGTCAAGGTAACTGATGACACCACATTATCACTTGGCTCTTCTGCAACCTCCATCCTCCCTCTTTCCTCCCATTCATCAAGCAGCCATTGAAACAGCTCCAAGCAAGGAGGAAGGTGGAGGGCAACCTCACCTAAACTCATATTAAACTATTTATTCACAGAAGAGAGTTCACATACCTTTATTAGTCTGGTAATAATGTTGTAAAGTTAATTACTATAATAGATGATTACACATTACAATGGGGAATCATGTGCATCGGGAAATAAACCACACATTTATAGCTGCATACTTTATTGTCTTTTAAAATGCCAGTTCAACCAAATTATTAAAATACATATTTTCTCTGTTACATCTACTATCTAGCCATGCACATACTTGTGGGATACAGTACATTAGAGATGAATAGAATTTCATATGTGGTGCTCACAGCATTAAAAAATTACATTTAGATATTTGATAAGCAAGCCTAATCCACAGAAGCCACTTTTCATTGGGACTGTTTCTTTAGCAGAAAGTGGGCTTATCCAGTGTTACCAGGACATTATTTCTGTAAAGACATGTATGAATATAAGCAGATGAACCAATCCTTGTTTGAGTTGATAGATTTTCTGGCGGTGGGCTGTCAGCCAGCACCTAACATGCATTTGTAATGTCATCTCCTGAAATTTATTTTACTCTTCAAAATGTTAAATATTCCTAATAAATATTTGTTTACTACAGTGAAATGTTATAATGGGCGATTTTAATGTCTTTAATCACAACCTCTCTTGCCTTGGTGCTGTACAAACTATTCCCAAACATAATTCCTATTATATATCATTAGTTATTGGCTAGTAATCAACTTCTAGTGTCAACATTACCTTCAAGAATGAAGAAGTAAATCCAACGTCGAATTCTGACTCCCTGAGGACAAGCTTTGTTGAAGGTAACATTATCTACAACTCAATTTGTTATCTACAACTCAATTCTAACAAAACAGAAAACCTAGTAATTGGTCCTCAGCACACTAATCAGATCATACCCTTATATCGGTCACCTGTCTACCCACATTACACCTGTTGCCAATCTTGGTGTCCTTTTTGATAGTAATCTTTGCTTCGAACAACACATCGGTGAACTAGTCCGCTTCTTTCTCTTATCTTAATATCGCAAAAATAAAACATCTCAAATACCGGAGATGCAGAAACTGTTGTACATGCTTTCATTTTGTCTTGCCTGGACTATTGCAACAGCCTCTTCTCATGTCTAAATAAAAAAACTCTGATCCGCCTATAATTAGTGCAGAATTCAGCTGCTAGGTTATTAACCCAAACTAGGATGTACGACCACATCACTCTGATTTTAATCTCTTTATATTGGCTGCCTGTCTGTTTTAGAATTGATTTTAAGTTCTTATTGATTACTTTTGAAGCTCTTAATGGCCTGGCTCCAGAATATATCCATGACCTTTTGACTCCTTACGATCCTGTACGCAGTGTGAGATCCTCCAGCAGGGGTCTCCTATGCATCCCAGAATCCAGGCTGAAATCTAGAAGAGATGGACCCTTTGTGCTAAGGGCCCCAAGGCTTTGGAATGATCTGCCTGATAGGATGTGGGAGTCGTTGTCTTCTTTTAAGTCTCGCCTGAAAACTTATTTATTCCAGAAAGCATTTTCTGACTTTATCTGATAGGCTAGCGCTTTTAGCCCATGCTATGTCTTATTTTATTATCTTTTTTAACTGTTATAATTTTAATTTTTTTATCTTCTGTGAAAGCACTTTCTACCCTGTTCGATAAATGCTCTGCAAATAGTTATTGAAGTTATTATTATTATCATTTTTGAAAATTAAACAGTAGCTTCGCTTGCTAAACAACCAAACATTAGCCTAAGTTGGCAATGTAGGGTAACGTTAAAGAAAGCAAATAGCTAGAGTTTAAGGATTGATAATGCAAATATATAATAAAATATATATGCTCGTTCAAATATAAAAAACTATATAAGTTCATGTAATGGTTCTGCTAAGCAATACGATGGTGTTTAGCTAACAAGGATGACTAATCATTTGTGGTCGGAGCTTTGAGGTGAGACACCAGAGTCAAATAGGCATTTTTCTCAACTTTACTCATATTACAATTAAACTATAATCTGAAAGTAGGCCTATAAATAGAAGTGTTTTTTTTTTAATTACAACTTTTTTTATTTTATAATATCCAAATTAGGTATGCCCTCATTAATTATGCACTGATTTGCATATGATACAAATCCATAATGCAGCACATTGAGAGTCAGATGGATTTATTTGGTTTTAATGGCCAGGCATTTACAGGAGGCTTTATTAAAATATATTTTTTAAAGAAACCTCTGTAAATGTCTTGCTATAGGCTATTATCTAGGAAAATGTAAAATTCTGATGATCTAACTGCCTTGGAGGGCGAGGAAAATGACTTGGCGTCCAGGAAACATTTTGAGAAAAGGAACAATATTTAACGCAAACACACTTAGCATAAAACTTAGCCTCATGTCAAATGAACACATCTCTTACCAGACAACATTGTGCTCTAGAAAACAAACTTTCAAATGACATATGATTCAACAGTTTTAAAAAGATCAGTTGAATTTTTACATGGAAAATGCTAACAAAGATGAAATTTGCGCAATCTGCCTATCCTCCTAAACAGACAAATGTTCATATGTATTATTCATGACATTGTTTTGTACATGTTATTAAACTAGACTATGGCAATAATAGTTGAAAAAGAACTTGAAATCTTGAAATAACAGTCTGGCGCATTAATATTTACATTAACTCAGGTTCATTAAGGGCTCAGTAAGCAGTCATGTATCCTGAATTTAACAACGGTTTCGACCGCGACTCAGCCAATCAGAAGAGGTAATTAGAACAATCCGCTCCAGGATTGGTTGGTCATTTCCAGTACTTGAGAAATGCAAACGTGGGCAAGAGCCATCTAGTCCAATCAATGACTTGGCCACGGAGCGCAGCGGGGCTCAGTGAGAGCAGCTTCCGTCAGAGAGAGCAACATCAGCGGCGTACGTGAAGCCTCTGAACACCACAGGGAGACGACTAAACTCCAATAACGTGACTATGTACCCGAAAGATAATTTTTAAACGCGTCCTCTCACTGATTTTGTACCCTTTTACTGCGTTATTATAATTATTTTTTTTGTACTGAAGAGGAGCAGCAAAGCGAGGCTTCACTGCGGCTTCATCAATCATCAATTTCCTCTTCCAGCCCTGGGAATTACAATGAAAAATGTAGGTGACACATTTTCTTTAACAACCCAGGAATCACAATAGCATCCAAGGTGAAGACGGCAAAGGAGAAAGAAGGTAAAACTGAACAATGTCTTTCTCAGCTTCTCCTTGTTTTATAGACGTAAAAAAATGAATTGAAGTGGCTCATCATGTTTTTAACTTCAAAGCTTGCCTCATTTGGCTTAGAGTAAAAAAGGGTCTGTGAGTGTCTTGGTTTAACATCAGCCAAGAATGAGCTTTTTTTGTCATTCCTGACACATAATGTTAACTTAAAGGCGTCATTGATGCCACATTTTCACTGCTAGGGCGCATGTGTGGCACTGCAATGTTTGCGCTTTATTGTTAAGCCTCCATTGGTTTATTGAGGGGGGGGGGGGCTATTATATCCACCGCATTTTAGTTACATTTTCTTCTCCGTCTCTTCAAAGGGGGAAAATGGTGACGGGTGCCGCATCTATAGGATCAGCAGCCTCTCTGTGGAGCCCCTGCGTAAAAGAAAAGGTATTTTGCTGCCTGCATTTTGTCGTTTGCTGTGGTGCTGCAGTGTGTTAGACTAACAGGCAAATGGTTTTATCATGAGGCTGTTGTCTCATCTGCTGCCATGCATACATACAATACAGTAACGCCTCGGCATAATGCAACAAAACCCTCCCATTTCTGTGTCTCACTGTTTATGCCCTGAATGCAGCAACAGCATCACTGTTACATTCAAAAAAATGAATAATTGTGTGTTTTTGGATGCATGTGTGTGTGAGTTTGTGAATGTGTGCACTACGTTAAAGTCATGAAAAAAAAACATCACACACATGCACCCCCCCACACACACGCGCGTGCACACACACACACACACACACACACTCACATGCGTGCAGTGACTAGCTCCAGCATTGCCTCATGAATGCTAATGCATCATGCTAATGCAGAAACACTGCAAACTAACTGCTCCGCTCTGCACTGCTGCCTCCTGGGGCTCACAGGTGCTGGCTAGCCTTACCTAACTTAGCTGTGTGTATGTGCGTGCGTTTGCATGTGTGTAGGTGTCTGTGTAGGTGCCTGTTTGTGGATGATATCACCTTGCATATGGTTGCAGGGCCATGTGTGGTTGAGGATGTGTTTTAACCAGGATTTTTAGAGCAGCACACCTACACCTGCCTCACTGGGTTACTAAAGTCAGGGTACATTAGAGAAGTGCTTCCCATTCTCCATAATTGTCACACTTAGAAGCGACCTGTATGGCAACATAACAATTCTGGTGTGATTTACTTGCAGCAAAGTGAGTAATTGAAATTTAAAATCCAGCCTGAAACACTTTAAATCTGTGTTTCTAGGATCTGTTATATGTACTTGCTTTATTGTAAATAAACATGAATAATGTAAAATCCTTATATCATTGAAGTTTGGTACAAGGTTGCTTTCTTGGTCATTATACAACAATAACGAAACAAAAGTTTTTAGTCCCGTCATGCTACACACGCAGAACAGATAATTAAATGTGTTGTAAAACAGCAGGGGATGTTTTAGCAAGTAGGACTGCAGTGAATTATCATTTCCCTTATTGATTGATCTCACATTATTTTTTGACTGATTGCTTAGTTAGTAAAATGGCTGTCACAATTTCCCAGAGCCTGCGGTGGAATTAGTGAATGTTTAGCTAAATAAGTGACTTAAATGATTAATTGATAATCACAATAACTGCTCTAAGTTTTCCTTAAAGCGACTACTATATTAACCTTATGATTATTTTTGCAATTTATCGACTAATTTTTAGTCTTTAAAAGATCAGAAATGGTAAAAATTGCCTTAATTTCTCAAAGCCCAATGTATTGTCAACTAACAGTCCAAATCTCAAAGATATTACATTTATGAGATAAAACAGAGATAAAATAGAGATGCAAGGAATACTTATTTTAATGATTGATTAATTTAGCAAGTATGTTATTAATAAATTGTTCAATCTATAAGACAAATGGCCATCACAGTTTCCCAGAGCTCAAGATAATGTCTTTAAATTGCTTATTTTGTCAAAAACCCATTGATTTTCTGTGATGTAAAACAGAGAAAAGCAGCAGATCCTCACATTTAAAGGCTGAAATTAATTAACACTTTGCACTTTGTCTTGATAAATGACTTAATCGATCGTCAAATTGTTGTGGGTTGAGTTCAACTATAAGATTTCTATGTCAGTAACTTAAAATCGGACAGCTTCTTCTTCTTCTGCAGCTCTTTCACTCCAACATTCAACCATAAAACCATCTCTTTAAATCCTTTGCAGAAGAGGAAGCGAGAGCTCAGACCAGACTGCAGTGCAGCCACAGGGCATGAGTTTAACTATGGGGCATAGCTGCAATTATAAATGCGCATACCCCTACAGCTGAATGATCACACTTTCAAGCTGTTTGTATGCCTACGCCTACCTTTTGAGTGAAATCAACAAGTTCACGCCCACTCTCTGGGGGCTGCTGAAAGGCATTCTGGGAGACGCAGGGAATCACTGACTGAAGTGGAAGCAGACGAGAAAGTAGGTACACCAAGTTGATGACAAAAGCATTGCACATCATAGAAAGATGATATAACAGTGTCAGAGAATCGGGGGAGGGTTGTTCCTTAAAATGTCAGCAATATATCCGGCACTCTGGTGTTTGGTTTGGGCGATATTTACCTCAGTTGCAGGGTTTCGTGTCTTTAAAAGGTGTAGTAGATAATTAGAAGTTACCGTCCCTTGTAGGCTGATGGGTGACTTCAGCTCACGTATGGTTGCTGGGCCCGGTGTGCTCATTCCCGATGCGGTGGAGGAGGCGGATCGTCTGCAAGCTTCACAATCCATCGTGGTTGTTTTATGAGTCAGCTGTGATTAATCTGATAGGTTGTGGTCAGGCTTTCAGTGTACCCAAGAGAACGAGCTAGAAATGGGCTGCGCACATAGACAAACGGCCTTGACTTCACCCCCGGATGTTGGGGGATTTTACCAGCGGCTTGTGGAGAGTCTCAGGTGTTGACGTCATCACCGGGGACGTGGGTACAAATGGCTGTAATGATTGTATTCTCGGCACACAACGACCTTCAGGTACAATTGTATTTGTACTGTACGGTGACTCCTCTTCCTGGAACTCCTCCACTGCATCGTTGATGTGAGAGAGAAATGTCTGGTTACAGGGGCGGAAAAAGGCTGATCCAAGACCTCCGTGTCTTTTTAGATGATGCTTTCTAAAAAGTGCAGCACACTTACGCAAAAGTCTTTGTTCACCTGCTTTTAAAAAGTGACTCGATGTGAGCGCCATTAGACCTTTTTAAAAATGTTAAATGTCTAAATTTGGAATGACCCATTTGTCGTCTAGCTGCAGACGTTTTAATTAAAAGTTTCACTTTGAATGGTGACATGTTGCCGACCCTGTTGGGCTCAATGCTGGCTGTTTCCATGTCAGTTGGGAATGTGGACTGTTATACTGGAGCAGATTCAGAGCATGCATGGCAGGACTGGGAGCTTTTTAGAGTCAATCACATGCCTTATGCAAAGACAAAGTAGAACATAGCCTATTTTTCACACTTTGGTGGTTTTCACTTCTGGGAATTGAAATGACTCTCTAGATTTGTTTTGTATTTTTTTGGATGACCTCACTACTGAATGGAAAAGCAAGCTTAGATATGCAAATCTCCCACAGCTTCAGGATATGTGGACTAATATTGTTTTAATTTGGCACATTGCTGTTGCCAATAGTTTCTATAATTTTCTGTGAATGAAAGAAACTCTCCAATAAAACAAGTTTCGACGAGCAGGAAATGGTGTGACAGTAGGGCTGGACAGTAAACCGAGACAGTAAACCATTATGAATATCCTATTGACCAAAATGTATCTGTAATCACTATATAATTAAACTTAGAATGGCAACAACTACTACCCATATTCCAATCAAGTGTTTTGGCCCCAAAGTCCTTCAACACGGAGATAAGAGTGAAATGAGAAGCTGCTCCCTGACTGTTTTGTACATTGATCTTTGCTCAAATTAAATAGGCAGGAGCCATAGCATCTGAGTTTTGTGAATTTGTGAATTTGACCAACATTAATGTCCTTAACTCAAATGTCAAGCTCACCGGTGCAGCCACTTTTGCACATTTACACACTTGATTGTCACTCACACATACTGTGAAATGCTGCACAGTTGTTGAGCAGGCTGAAGTGGACGAAACACAGAGTTCAGTAAAGAAAGGATTGAACGTTGGTTGGCTTTATTTTATACCAAATATGACTATATATGAGAGTGGTGATGGCGCGGTGGATAAGACGCACGCCTTTGGTGTGACAGACCCAGGTTTAATCCCCCACTGTGACACATCCATCAATGTGTCCCTGAGCAAGACACTTAACCCCTACTTCCTCCAGAGGCGTTGTGACCTCATATTAAATTAATAAATGTTTATACTGTGAGATGATATTAATGTGATCCATCACTTTATTACCTCTGGGTGTGCATACCAATGAGCATGACTGCTTTAAGGCAATACTGGATTTTTTGTGTGATTTTTAGCCAACATGTATATCTATATGATTTTAATTCATTGCATTAGTGAATACATACTTCACTCTCTGTTTATTTTATTGCTGAAACTTCCCGAAATCACAATATCTACATCTAATGTTGCTACATGAAATCACAGTAATATAGGACTGACTGAACCAATCTGCCGTAGAGGTTTGAACTGCTTATTAATTAGGGCAAACAAATCAGAAATGAGCAGACAGGAGGAAGAAAACATGATCCACCAATGTATTTAAAGATATGTTGTCATTATGTTTATTGTTATCAAGGTCATTCTGTCAGTTTACTATCATAAAGATAATAGATCACATTGCCCAGCTGGTTTTGACAGTATTTATTTGGCCGCTCCACCCTGCATTTTTCCTGCATGAAGAACTGTGATATAAGTAGAAATTTGGGTCGGTAATAAATGCATACGGAGAAGTCAGTTGTGTGAATCTAATATAATTAAACTTAACAAGCTACAAGCTTCCATTATCTACCCCTGCTTATCCATGCAGGGTCGCAGGGGGCTAGTGCTCAGCTGACATTGGGCGAGAGGCGGGGTACACCCTGAATAGAAATGAACAACCACTCACACTCACCTCATAGAAGCCGCAGCACCCAGGGAGAACATGCAAAGTCTGGGACAACCAAGGTTTGAACCCCAGACGTTGTTGCTGTGAGGCGACAGTGCTAACCACTACACCAATGTGATGCCCTACATTAAACATTTAACCACAAATATAGCCAACCAATCAGCCCACAGACCACAAATCCAACATTTTTGAGTCAGCTGTGGAGGACAAACAAATCAAAAGTGAGCAGACAGGAAGGACTTATGACTCTCTGATATATTAAATAATAATTGTGTCAAGTTTATTATAATACACTAGATTTAAGGTCATATTATCCATTTCTATTTGACAGTAAAGTTATTTTGGTTTATTTTAAATTTCTCCCACATGAAAAGCGTTTAAAAACTTTTCAACAAGCACCAAAAACATTGTTTGTATTACTTTTGTTTAAAATCAAGCAATGTCTTTTTTTGCTAGGTTTAATGACTTTTCCGATCCCCTCTGTGACTTGCATGTAAAAGCATTTAGCGGCAAACCAAGGGACCAAGCTTGCAGTGGTTGCTTATTTAAGAGTTTGGATAGCCATAAACAGTGGAGCCCCTTAGTTATATTCAAGTAAAGACTTCATGTGGTATCTTCCCTCAACTTTTTTGTATCTTTCTTTTTTTCCTGGGAAGACACTTGGCAGCAGCGTTTGTTGTTGCAAAGATTGTTTGTTGACTTGTTTTGTCGATTCTGCTTGGCAGTGTCAGTGTCTCAGCAAAGCAGAGCTGCCACCAAACTGAACTACTGTGCAAACTGAAAGTATTTACCAAGCGGTTAGTCATAGCTCTCAGGCCTGGAGTTGTGAACTGAAAAATGCTCAGGACCGACACCTTCCAGTTGGCTGTGAGGGAGGTGCAGCTCCGTAAGGCCTCCCTGCCCAACCCCAGCCATATTAACCACCTTCAACAGATGGGACAGTGTGGCAACATCCCACTTCTGCACATACATCAAAACATTCTTTAATTTACGCCTTCTGAAGCTGTCACTAACAAAAATGACACTACTGTTTTGACGGAAAGGGAATAATTATCACTTAGATCAGATCAACTAATTATACAGCTGATAATCTTTTGAAAGAAATATTCAAAGTGGTTTCACGTTGGGACAAACAGCAAATAAATCTGTGTGATATCTGTGAGATGTCTCTCAATTGTCCTCATTCACTGTGGCTGTCACTATGCTTCACAGTTACGATCGGAGCATATGGTGTAATAAACTGAGAGTGCATGATACAGTCAGTGACAACATTTACATATCACTCTGCACACGCACAGTGATTCACCCGGTCAGTATTGATGAAACCTTTTTGTTGACTGATTAAACACTTATTTATCATAGTTACTTTATGGAAGACGTCATTTTACAGAATTAAAATTGGCTGTTTTATTTTTGACTATTGGCTTAATTTACTACATTTAATTTAAATGTAGTGTTACTTTACAACCATCGGTTGGTGTTAAGATTTCACAAACTGGAGCAGTTCAGGCTCAAATGAGACATTTTGAAAGGAACTTGCCGTCACCCAGGTTTGAGAGGACCAGTCCCCACTGTCCCGGACTCCTGAGACCATATCTTTGTCTGGCCAATGACATTTTAAAAAGGAACTGTTACAACTACCTCTCAATGCTGCTGTGAGTTTTTATCAGCTGCCGTTTTTAATTTCAAAAACATACCACAGGTTTAAGTGCACTCAACTCCACTTGTATTTAGCTGTAATTTAACTTACTGGGTGCTGGATGCTCGCAGGTCAAGCAAAAAAATAATTAAATGTCCAATACTTAGATCCAGTTCTGTTATTTTACTCATGTTATTCAAAAAAGGAATTTAGTAACCACAATAAAATAGGGATCTGCTGTGTCTCATATGCTCTCTATGTGTCTGTCTTTTATTAAACAAAATTTTCACCCCTAGTTTCAACCAGTTAGAAAGTGACTAAATGTTTTATGTCTTTTTGGCAAATGTCAAAAGCAGGCAGTGTGTCAGCACCTCACACCACCTCAAACACTCCAAGTAAGTCTCTTGATGTTAGGTAATGGCTTTTAAATGTTGTCTGTCTCCAGGAATTGGGGCAGGACGTTATGCAGGGAGAGACTATGTAAAAGTAGGCCAGTTGCACCAGAGCACTTAAGAGGCACTTGTTGTTGTTGAGACAAAGTAAATAAAGGATTTAGGGTGAAATAAAGAAGTTCACACCTGTCATAGGTCGCCTCGCTTGATGCCAAAGTTAAAATGTTGTAGGTTTTTCTAAGGGAATCGAAAAATAAGTTGTTACTTAATCACATACTGTGATGTAACAACTAAATATTCACTGTTGACGAAGGAGTGAGGGTCAAGAGAGATCACTAGTTTTATGAAGCGGTGTTAAAATATGCTGTT
This sequence comes from Lepomis gibbosus, assembly GCA_029875015.1. Lineage (NCBI taxonomy): Eukaryota > Metazoa > Chordata > Actinopteri > Centrarchiformes > Centrarchidae > Lepomis > Lepomis gibbosus. Next base: position 177 of record JAPMOB010243828.1, on the reverse strand, counting down.
TTTGTCAGGGTTGTGTGTGTGGTGGTAGTAGGACCCAATAGCAGGACACGGAGAGGAGCAGGTAAGTTCAGTGGATTATTTAATCAAAACAAAAGGTGAGCACACTTACTGCAGAGTGGCTGGAAAGACAGAGTCCAAAACAAGGAATTCCAAACAAGATCCAAAAAAACACAGATA
>JAPMOB010243824.1:0-10207 GCA_029875015.1 Lepomis gibbosus | reverse complement strand
GTCAAGTGTTGTTCGCAGCGAGCCTGCAGCACTATCAACAAGATGATCGACTTGGGAGGGACTGAAATTCGCGTAAGAGTTCTCTGTTACTTTGATACCTGATAGTGAATTTAGAGCCGATGGGATCGCATCCTTAAATTTGTGTTAGTTTGTGTTAGTCTGTGTTAATCTGTATTAGCATAGCACTTTAAAAAGTGCTATGCTAATACAGTTATGTATTATTATTATTACTATTATTATTATACATTCTGTTAATAATATTAGTTAACATTTTGTGCCAATGATGCTATTTTACCAACTTCTGGTGCTGATAAGCTTGGTCACCTCACATCTTCAGAAAGAAATGTCTCAAAATAATTCAAGATATGAATACTCAAAAAATCCTCCAGTAGGTAGAAAAAACTACACGAAACATATTTTCTTTCTGATGAAAAACCAGATGATGGTTTCTATTTTGTAGGAATGGAGGAAGGAGAGTAACAATATAGGTTTCATTATTTCTATAATGCTCTTTTTCAGATTTTAAGCTGTTTGAATTGAATATTGAATTCAAATTTACAGCATACAATTACCTCTTTATATACCTCTCAAAAAATGGTATATAACACAATTACAGAATCTAGCCGTTTTGCATTTCTTTGTGGTAGATTTTTCTGGCACTTTGACTGAAATACACGTTACACATTTCATTATTTGTTGTACACTTCATGGATCTGTGTAGCACCACCTGTAGTATTAAGGGATGCTACAGGGTCGAATTCGGAAGTATAGTTTGTTGAGGATGAATGAATAGATATGAGGAAGGATAGTGTCATTTAGGCATGTCCGGGATGAATTGAAGGCTGGGGAGGAGGGTCCTCAGTGAGGAGGATCTGTCTCTGGAATAGAGACACACATGATTGAATAAGAGGGGATGAAAAGTGGGAAGGGAGGGTGGACATATGACAATAAGGATGGGCAGAAGGAGGGATGGAGTATGGTGTTAAATGGATGAAAAAACTAAGGCCAGAACAGGACAGAATGGGTTGACCCGGTATAATTAGGCTTGACAGGTGATTAGAGGTGGGGATGAGGCATGGTTCTGCTCCGGAACTTAAGTGAACTAGTCAACATATTTTGTTTATATTCACACACACAGATGCATAACTGAGACCATAGTTATGGTGTTATTAAAATGCTGTACATTCCCTGTTCTCTAATCTGCACAGGTGGGCGTCTACAAGTGCCATTAAGCCCTGAGGAAGATTTCAGCTTAGCTTTAAAGAGTTGATATTATATGCATTGCCTCTACCATAAAGACTGTACACATGCCAGCATAATCTGAACCCCTTGTGCATTTCCTTCTCCGGCTCAGCCATTTCTAAACCCTGTAAACCCCGCCACACACTCACACAAGCATACACACTAACAATTAGCCTCCCACTCAGTGCATTCCTTACTGTAACTCATCTCAGCTGTGTGTATTGACATATTTGGTGTAACATTAATCCTTTTGGCACACCTACGCTGCGCTCTTTGCGTGATTATTAAAGTGTCACATCACATTTGGCTTTAGCGACCAGGACTGAAAGGGCTTTGAAGGATTACAAAAGGAAGCTGAAATACAACACAAGCAAACATAACACGATAGCAGGCACAAGTTCAAATAGATGAGTGAATATACAATCTACAAACATGCGGCACATACACATATTATACATTACACAGTGAATCATTTTTCATTGTGTTAGTTATGCACATTGGAATTTAACTGAAGCAAGGTTAAATTGTTGACTTTCAGCTTGTAGGTTCTTTGTAACCTACAATCATTATGGTTAGATGTTAGTCACATTAGCCACTTCATATGATGCAAATTTGTCAAAATGAGGCAGCCTGTGAGAGAACAGAATACACTATTTTTTCTTCAGATAATCTCTCAGCAGTGCCACTGCTCCCTTATCAGTGCCAAATATCCTGCAAGCATGAAAAGTTTGGGATTGTAGGCCTTTTCACACATATTCCTACAAATGTAGAGGACTTATATTAATTGGACAAATTATATTTGGTGTCAAATATCAGTACTTGGTATCTACCCTATGCTGCTTTGCCATACTTGGTTGTTTTGGTGACTTTTGACTTCAAAACAGTTTATAGAGGAAGGATTTCAGTCTTGTTTTTCATCTGTCTCACCTTGTTTGCCAAAAGAGCTCTGCCTATATTTTAATCAATAATCTGTCTACACAGGACACATTATGACTTCTTTCACTCATGCTTTATGCATATAACTGCAACCTATAGTATCTTTTTAGGTGTCTATTTTCTTTTACACATGTAACTACAATTTATTTATTTATAGATTTAGCCAGACCACCATTGAACCACACATGAACTGTATATAACAAAATTTTCTCGGAAATCTGTTTCACACAAACATATATAACATGTATGACACATGGAACCTTACATACAGAGCAGTTTTCAGAGTTTGTGTAAAGTCTGTTATGATCTGTCCCTCTCATCCAGCAACTCTGGCAGTCTGTCACAATATGTTCAGATCCATCTGGAGGGTATACACACAGACACGGTCACAATAGTGGTGTGAGTCACATTTTTAGCTGCCATGCTGTTTCAAAGTGACTGAACAGGTAGAAGTTCAGTGTGAGACAGTCGAGGCTGTGGGGGGATACTGCAGGATCAAACAAAATTCTTAATATCAATTGCCAATTTTCAAATTGCAAGAGCTGTGATTTTAATTACAACTTACATAAACAGTGTATTAAGTTGTTGGAGATGAAAGTTTTAGCTGCCAATTATGACATCTGTCACTGGAAAATTTACTCAGCTGTAGCTGAGAGTTGGCCAAAAAACAAAGAAGAATGTCTTGACTGACAGTAAATGTTAGATAGGTGCAGTGCTGTTAACAGTAGGGATTTTCAGTTAGATAATTATCTTTTCTTAACTGATTCTATTCATTTAGAACCAAGATAAATTCAAATATATAGATAATTTGGAAAGGCAAAAAAAGAACAGTAAATGTTAGGGGAGCAGAGTTGTGGCTAGACAATCACATTTGTGGATTTATTACGTTGTTACTTCATATCAGCTCAAGTCTTTGTTTATTTTTTTGTGAGATCACTCACTGTTGTCCAAAATGGCAAATCCCAAACATTCATTCTATTATGTCACAATACAATTAAATACTCAGCTTCTGTGTGAACTAATTGCGCAGTAATAACTGTCAACAGATATGAAAGATGTTACCTACTGTTGTGTGTGTGTTCATTAGATTTTAGACCTGGTGCAGTAGCACTCTGCAATTCAGAGAGGAAACGTAACAAATACAAGCAACAACAGGAGGCCTGACGGTAATTGCATGTTTGTTTTATACAAAAGCTCAGCGTGATGCAAATGTGTGGGAATGTGTGTGCCTGAAATGGAACAGGCTGGGTTAGAGGGAAAATTACTTTTTCAGTGTGTGTGTGTGTGTGTGTGTGTGTGTGTGTGTGTGTGTGTGTGTGTGTGTTAAGTCATATAGCAGCCCACATGAAGCCAGCATGTGTTCCCTCCCGTGTGTCAAAAGGTTTCATACAGCAATAATGGACGCTGTTTGTTGTGTATTATCACTACTACCCTTAAGGCCTACACAGACTTGGTGAATTTAGTAATATGTTGCCACCCTGCGGGTAGACTGGTTACCTACATGTTTTTTCCCTCTTAAAATAAAGAGTAAGAGAGAGAGAGGCCTGGGACTGGACTGTTACAGAGCAGAAGCAAGAATAAAGGAGGTTTTAAGATGGGAGGACAACAGGAAAGAGAAAAAAACTACAAGGCTAACACAAAAGAAAACAAACAAAGGCAGGAAATATTAATTTAAATATCAAAACTTTTTCAAACATATTCAAATAATGAACAAACAACAACAAACAAAAAGTCCTCAATAAACACCAGGTAAAAAAAATGAGGGGCCCTATTCGAAATAACCTGACGGTAAGAGCATATTTGTTTTATACAAAAGCACAGCGTGATGCAAATGTGTCTCCCATGGAAAAGTGGTTCCAAGTGATGGGCCAGACTGAGAAGAGAGAGATCTTCAACTCACCTCCAGCGGAGCTTTTCTGGCATCCCTGTGGAGGTTGAGGACATTGAACCTGAGAGAGCAATGTTCAAAGCTTCTATTGCTGAAGCCACAGTGAGAAGCTGTGGTGTCAAGGTCTTAGGTGCCTCAAGGGGCGGTAACCCTCGAACACTGTGATGGACACCGGTGGTCAGAGAAGCCGTCCGACAGAAGGAGGAGGCCTTCCAGTATTTGTTGTCTTGGAGGACTCCAAAGGCGGTTGCAAGGTACTGACAGGCTCGGAGGACTGCAGTCTCTACTGCAAAGCAGCGGATGTGGGAGAAGTTGGGAGAAGACATGAAGAAGGACTTTCGGTGGGCACCAAAGTGCTTCTGGAAAACTGTCCGCAACCTCAGGAGGGGGAAGCGGGGAACCATCCAAGCTGTGTACAGTTAGGATGGGACTCTGTTGACCTCAACTGAGTAGGTAATTGGGCGGGAATACTTAAATCCGACTAAATCCTCTCTAGTAGAGGCAGAGCTGGAGGCTGATGTGGGATTCTCATCAATTACCCTGGTGAAAGTCAATGAGGTAGTCAAACAACTCCACAGGGGGCTAATTACAGGGGTATCACACTTCTCAGCCTCCCAGGTAAAGTCTACTCCAAGGTGTTGGACAGGAGGGGTTGGCTGACAGTCAAACCTCAGATTGAAGAGGAACAATGCGGTTTTCTTCCTGGTTGTGGAACTACGGACCAGCCCTTTACTCTAACAAGTGGGCTTGGGAGTATGCCTATCCAGTCTAGATGTGTTTTGTAGATCAGGAGAAGGCGTATCACTGGGTCCCCCGGGAGATACTGTGGGAGGTGCTGCAGGAGTATGGGATGAGGGGGTCCCTTCTCAGGGCTATCCAATCCCTGTACATCCAAAGCGACAGCTGTGTCCGAGTACTCGGCAGTAAGTCAGACTCTTTCCAGGTGGGGGTAGGCGTTTGCCAGGGCTGCGCTTTGTCATCAATCCTGTTTGTGATATTCATGGACAGGATATCAAGGTGTAGTCATGGTGGGGAGGGCTTGCGGCTCGGAACTCCAGTGCCAAATCTAGGTAGTGAATGAGTCCTTACACCAAGTGAAAAAGCTCAAGTCAAAGAAAGAAGAAAAAAAGAGGAGAGGACAAGAGAAAGTTTAGGAAAGAAGGCAGTTAAGAGATAAAATACTTATCTTATTCCACAGTCACAGGTTACGGGATGTAGACTTTATCTCATCACTGTTCACACATATCATTATTATCATCATCAAGCAGACCTCAGAGTTTAATATGAAAGTTTTGATAGCAAAACTAATTTCAGAGCCTGATGGTGCACAGCTCTAAAAAGGACAAATGTGTTTTGTGGTCAGATTGCCATACACACCTGCCAGTCACAGCATATGCCTGCTTGGGAGAAATTCCTGAACGTAGACGGTCATTGTAATTGGAAAACTGTAACACAGATTTGGAGATATATGTCCTGATGTGGCGTCCTCTGAAATGATGTTTTTTTAGTACAGTGCTGAGTCAGTGCTCCTTGGTTATCAGGGCCAAGGCGTAGATTTCAAAAGATTTATGCTCAGACACTTTGACTTGTAGATAAAGCAGACTTTATCAGGAGAGCATATGGCATGTGTGGGCTGTTTTAGATTTAAAAAGTTGTCTTCTCCCATCTCCATAAAAATGACTGTTGGGACAGTACTCAAATCAATTCCAATGCTGTATAAATGACCATTTTTTAATTAGCAAAACAGTTTACAGGTGACAGGATAAGTCTCCCCAAGTTGTGACGTCATGCTTGGACATGATTGATTCTTTATCATGTTTTAAAGATGGTAGCATGCAGTTTTTGGTTTTGATTTGACCTGACTGTTAAAGCGCATCTTCACAGCATAATTAGGCTACACCAAGATTCCTGACTGGTTTTGTTTGTCAAAGACATGAAGCTGAGATAAGCACTGACTCTCAGACCTTTTTTTCTTTTGCATCGGCCTTTGTGTTGTGTTTAACTAAAGAAAATTCAGGATCATCAGAAAATATATTTGTTAACTTGGCATTGGCATAGAAAATCTATAGGACTGTATTCATTTGTTACAGGGCATTGCAAATGTGGGCGTTGTCTGCATAGTTATGATGATTTTACTGACAGCAGTAAACTTGGCATGCATCTCGTCTTTGACCAAAAGTTAATATTGCATTCCTTTAACCATGATCACAATATTTCTCCGTCTAGTTTTAGTTGCCTAAACTTAACCACACCAACCAAGGTCGCAAATCAGAAAACAGAGACATGATACCTTGAAGGAGGAGGCGTGTTCACTGGTGTGTGTTTATGTTTGTCTCTCCTCATCCTTCCACCTATCCATCTACTATCTGTCCTTCCTTTCATCCACCCTTCCCTTTAATGATCTGTGAAGAAGAGTAGGGGGAGAGGAAGTAAGGAATGAGAGTAATAAAATTAAAAAAAGAATTCCTTAAATTCTATCTGATTGTGTTGAATAGATAACACAACACTGTGGTATTAACATATTCAAACATAATACATTTTTCAGATTATACCAGCACTAGCAACAGACAAAGTGGAATCAGTCACACTTTTTCCCTCTGATAATTGATGACTGTTGAAAACAAAAAGAGAAAGAACAATGAAATACAGAAACATGCTTGGGTCATTAACAGACAGGCATAGGTCATTACCTGCAGCGCTAGAGTATGATATGGACAGACAAGCTCAGTTGATGGATGACATTAACACAGCACAGCTCGCACATCAAGTGTTTGTAAATGAAAATGTTGGCTTTGTCTTGATGTGATCTTTGACATGGCAATATATCAATAGAATGTCTGCAGTGGTTATCCCCTGGAAACATACGTTACAATGAGCTCTATTTTAGCATGAAAGGTACTGAAAAAGAAAATATCACCTCATTAATCTGCAAATGTATGCTGGAAGGGGTTGGACTATGTAAACATATTTAGCACAAGTATTCATTCTGAGGCTACATTGTAAAAAAATGATGCACGGACACAGCAAACACACATAAATTACTGTGAAAAGGAAGGAAAACGCCTCAGTCTCTGCGATATCAAAAATGCAAAAACGAGAAGACAAAGTACTCTGTTGATTCTACATAACTTCATTCATCCCACATAAAAACCCAGCTGAAGTATAATTTTTTCTTCAGTTTACCCAGAGAACAAAACAGCTGTAACTCTGCAATTCAGGATTTTTCTTAGTCCAAAGTACAAGCTAACTCTTTGGTTAACAGAAAACAACAATGTCTATACGAGTCATTAGCCATGTGTTTAACTATCAGACAGCTTGGCTGAGTGTGCCCCGTGTATAATTTGCAGTTCTGTCCGTCTCTATTTCCTGGCAGCACAGGCTGAGTATCACGGCTGTTTAACAGCTGACAAATAACAGGGTAGTGGAATCAGTTTAGACAGCAGGAAAAATAAAAAGTGGCAGTGGGAGTGATTAATGCAGGGTTTCCAAGAAGGTGGAATGGATTTATCATTTCATTTTAATTTACATGTTTGTGTGTGTTCCTAAGAGTATCTAATTTGTTTTTCACACGTGCTTCCCTGTCTCTGTTTCTTTTCTTTCAAGCCTTAAATTTATGGTTTCTAAGTTCTGTCCCCCATTACCTCTTTTTTTCATACTGGCAATAGTCAATCAAAACTTAGCGAAAGACAGTGTGCCTGAGAGAAGAGGATGTGATTCCCCCCATACATTTTTATTTAGCTTGACATACACAAATCCAAGTTGCAACCAGATTGCAAAAGTAAATGTGAAATTAACTTTTTAATGTTGCATTTACTAATGTGTCTGCCTATTACATAGCATAGGTTTCTTACTTTAAGGCTGGACTAACCAATACTAAATCACTATGTGTAATGTGAAAGGGACCACTCATAGCGACAAACCCAATAATTATCAGCCAATTTTGCAGTTCCTCTCAACTCCAAGGAGAGTTTCAGCTAGGGATGTCCAGATCCGATCACAAGATCGGACATCGGGCCTGATCACGTTGTTTCAGACCTGATCGGAATCGGGATCTGTTTTTTCACTCTTCTTTATTGTTTTTTTTAAGTATTATAGAAGTATCGGATCGGGACTCGGTATCGGTAGATACTCAAACTCATATGACTCGGACTCGAGGGCAAAAAAACCTGATCGGGACATCCCGAGTTTCAGCATTATTCATTATTTTCGTTCAGTCTTCTTCCTACAGAGAGCAAAGCAAATTAAATTGCAAGACATGTAAGCAGTGTGCCACTTTCATGATCACATTTTGCTGCATCCTTTCAATAATGATAGCTCAAACACACCTGTACTGATCAAATTAAGTATAATTATTACACAATTAAACAAATAAGCGAAACTTGAACTTTTTGTAACTATATACAAAAAATGTCTCAAACAGCTAGCAGACAAGTACAAGACACTGCGTGCATCTGAATCTTGTGGAAATTGATAATGTGACGAAAAAAATGGATGAAACTAAAGGAAACAGTTTAGGCATTCTGGATGAATGCACCACTGATTTCTTCAGCTTTCACTTTTTCCTCTTTAAGTCTTTTCTGCAACCCCCTTCCCAAATATCACCTATGTTCCACCTTTCCCCTACTTTTAGGTTTCATTTTCACTCCATCTACCCATTTCCATTTCCTTTCTTCGCTCCTTCTATGCCTTGTCTTCTTCCCCACCACATCCTGACTTATCCACCCTGTTGGCTCCATTTCCTCTCCTCCATCTTCTTCTATTTCAGCACCTTCCTCCTTCCCCTCTCTTTATTCTCTCACACATTTGCAGTCCTCTGAAATGAATGAGTAACCTGGTTCCGATTCTCATCCCCTCTCTGGGATGCCATTTAAACAGCAGAGTGGGAACACACATACACTTACACCTACTGAGTATGCAGACAGCAGCATTTGATTTTGAACTGCTAATCTCACACATAGAGAAGGGTACCACATGTACATAAAAACAAAGAATATTCCTTTAGTACATATTTTTTCTGTGTAATACGTATGTGAAAGGAAACAAGAGAAAGAAAGTACTCCAACAGATCACTCTCCCTGCAGAGGAGGGGGGGGAGAAACAGGAACAGGGAACAAAAGGAAAATAAGAAGAGAATAAGCACATTTTGCCATCACATAATGTCATAGGCCTAGAATAAAACTGAAATAAAGATACTTTTTAAATAAAGGCTTGCAGGGTTAACATACAGAATCTACGCTTTCTATTAAATCTTATGTTAGCCACATTTACAATTACTAAAAGAAATGCAAAAATAAAACACATGGAATATGTAGAAAAAATGTAAAATAATGTATCTGTAATTCTGTAGATTTTCATATATGTTTTATATTTTATAAATAGTTGAAGTTTCTTTTTTGTGGTAAACATCCCTAAATACAAATAAGCCTATTCATAGTTTTCACGGGTTTTTTTTAAGTTACAATGTCATCTACTGTAAAACAAAATAAATTATTCACTTTGAGAGCATTGCTCAAAAAAATAAAGGGAACACTAAAATAACACATACTAGATCTGAATGAATGAAATGAAATCTCATTAAATACTGCTTTCTTTACATAGTTGAATGTGCAACAAAATCACACAGAAATTATCAGTGGAAATCAAATTTATCAACCCATGGAGGTCTGGATTTGGAGTCACACTCAAAATCAAGTGGAAAACCACACTACAGGCCGATCCAACTTCGATGTAATGTCCTTAAAACAAGTCAAAATGAGGCTCAGTAGTGTTTGTGGCCTCCACGTGCTTGTATGACCTCTCTACAAGGCCTGGGCATGCTCCTGATGAGGTGGCAGATGGTCTCCTGAGGGATCTCCTCCCAGACCTGGACTAAAGCATCTGCCAACTCCTGGACAGTCTGTGGTGCAATGTGGCGTTGGTGGATGGAGTGAGACATGATGTCCCAGATGTGCTCAATTGGATTCAGGTCTGGGGAACGGGCAGGCCAGTCCATAGCATCAATGCCTTCCGCTTGCAGGAACTGCTGACACACTCCAGCCACATGAGGTCTAGCATTGTCTTTCATTAGGAGGAACCCAGGGCCAACCGCACCAGCATATGGTCTCACAAGGGGTCTGAGGATCTCATCTCGGTACCTAATGG
>JAPMOB010243820.1:0-10360 GCA_029875015.1 Lepomis gibbosus | reverse complement strand
CCCTTAACCCAGCCCTTTTTGCCCTGGTGTTTGTCTCGTTTACAGAGTCAACAAGGCTAGAGCAGCAAGTGTTGGTGCCTTGGTTAGCCAACTGAACAAGCCAATGGGAAGGGAAAGTGGCCAACATTTGAGACTTTAGCCCCTTTTCCACCGCTGGTACGTACTGAACTCACCTTTACTCTCTCGGTAGCCTAAATGTTTGTTTGCTCACTCTTTTAAGAAGCTATGGTGCAGAACATTACTGATTTATCTAACACAGGAACCTCGGATACATCTGTAAAACCTAAATCCAAAGTATTTTGACTCCTTTTTCTCCCATCAATTTCCACCAACTTAAATGATTTGTTGAAGAATTAACATGCTTCTCCTCACCTACAAAGCCATCACCACCATCATATCTTAAAAAGCTCATAATACCATATTACGCCACTGGAACACTGCGCTCCCAGATTGCACTTGTAAATATTTTTACAAAGAGTACTGTCTCGATTGGCTCAATATGAAAATAAGACCCTTTCTAATCTTTGCGACCACTCAAAGCGCTTTTACACTACGTCTGCATTCACTATTTACCCACATTCATTCACTGAGCCTAAGTGCTCAAACAGAAACTAACATTCACAGCCACCAGGGGCAATTCCGGATTCAGTATCTTGCCCAAGGACGCTTCGACTTGCAGCCTGGAGGAGCCGAACCACCGACCTTCCGGTCAACGGGCAACCCGCTCTACCTCCTGAGCCACAGTCAGTCAGTAGTTTATTTAGTTAAGTAGGTAAATTATTCAGTTCTTTAGTTTGATTTGTATAGAGCAGAGTTGTGCTCACTCTTCATGAGGCTGATGTAGGTTTTGCTCCAGATGTCACGATGCTGAGTGGTGAGGATGCCGACAGGCTCCATGTCAGTCTGTAGTGAGTCATTGCAGATCCTCTCCAGCTGAACACAGAGCTGATCAACTGTCAGCGGAGTCCCGTCACTGTTGTACACATCCAGCACAAAGAACTGAATCCAAGAAGAGGAGACACGTTGATTTTTATTAAATTAAATGGATTAAGAACAGCTTGGTTAACACAGGTTTAAATGCATAATAACAATAATAAGCTTATTTCTATAGTAGTTCTTAATGCAGGTTAAAAAATACAACAATCAAACATGTACATCAAAATCAAAGATAAAAATAGGCATCACACAGTTTACAACAATACATTAAAATACAAGTCAAAAGAGAAAACCTAAAATACAAATAGGCATCACACAATAAAAGAGATACTGTACATACAGGGGTCAGTCAATATGTAGCCTTAAAAGAAACAGGCAGCCAGTGCAAGGATGCTAAAACTTGAATGATGTGGTCACATTTTTTGGACTGAGTTAAAATTCACACTGCAGCATTTTGGACCAAATGTAGTTGGTGAGTAGTTTTCTGACTGAGACAGGTTTGTAGGGAGTTACATTATTTGAGGCAGGATGAGATAAAAGCATGTATGAGATTCTCCAGATCTGTAAAATAAAACATTTCTCTCATGATAAAACATGACTGAACAACTTTTTTTTGGTTCAAAACAAGTCCTGACTATAATTGTGGCGGAAACACAACAGTCTCAACAGTTAGACTTTGTGCTGTTTCATGCAAAATAAGGCCAGTGAGTTCAGATGCTTTGGGGTTTTGTTCATGAGTAATGCCTAGTGCAAATGAGGTTTAAAATAGTGTGGTTTTAAAAAGATTTAAGGGTAAGAGCATGAGATTAACAGGTAAATTGGTGCCTCATCAACCCCACCCTAATTCCACTTTTAGCCAAACGTAGTAATTAAGTGTAATTATTAGAAGTTTGATCCATGTGAGCGTTGGTCCCAGAAGAGCTCAGACATGTTTGACTTGGACCAGTGATGTGGTGCTCCTCACCTGATTGTTGTGTACTGCAGTGATGTGTTTGGGGGGGCTGGAGCTCTTAAAATGAAACATCAATGAATCCTCCTTCAGACCAGGGATACGGCAGGATGATATCACCTGCTCATACTGCTTCATACACAGCGGCTTCCCTTTCATGTACTCAACTGGTAGTGCATCACTGCAAAACATCCATTAAATGCTTACTCAGCCAATCGATATCATATACAAATGTTACTGTTAATGTCACTGAAATTATCAAATTCCCTAAATGTTTCTATCTACTTTGAGTTACTTTGAGCTCACAGTTTACCTTATATATGAAACAAAGTTTGAATGAAAGCAAAGGATATCATTGGCTTTACATACGATGTGCACACAGTCTATTTAGGTGTAACTATTTCTTTTTGTTTCATAATGGTTTTTACATATACATGTTCATGTAAAATACATTGATTAGAAATCCAAATGAAAAATTCAAGTTACAACAAATGTCTGAACTTGATTAAACTTCTACAAACACCTTAAGTGGAAATAAACCCTATTCAAATTCTATCATTAATATCATTAATTTCAGGCAGCAGTTTAAACCTCTGACAGTTTTAATGTTAATGCATTTAATTTATCTGCTTTCTGTCTCATTTAATGTTATGTATTTACAGTATTAATGTATTTTGTGAAACAATAAATCATGACATCAAAATGAATTAACCTGTTAGAATGATCTTATGTGTCTGGGAAAAGGAGAACATTTTAAGCTCAGAACTCACCTCTCAATCATTTTCTTCACTTCCAAAAAACCCACTATGTATTTGGCAGCAAACCTAGACAAAGAAAATGTGGTTATTCATTTAAAGGTTCAGTGTGTAAGATTTAGTGCCATCTAGTGGCGAGGTTGTGGATTGCAACCAACTGTTTTTTTTATTATACTGTGTTGAAGATTTGTAATTTAGCAATTAGCTATGACGTTTGAATATTCCACATGTCTAGCTTGATAATTACTAAATACTAGGGTGTTGTTAGATGATAATGTTTAAGGTGTTTATTGAAAGATAAATTAAACTTTAGGTGCAGTCTTCTTGATCAGCCTGTTGCTCTCATGCTGTGGCCTTCACATTTTTTGCAGGAAGACAAATACTTCACAAGAGCACACAGTACACATTTTGCGAAACACACGCATCCGGCCAGTCGAATAGTGTCGCTAGCAGGCCGTATCAGAGGCTCAGGCCATAATTTAGAATTAATTGCATATTGAGGGACAATAGAGCCTTCATGGATTTTAACAAATTGCTGCTAGCAGCTGCACTCAGGCCTGATAAATCATGTGATACAGTACACAGCACATGAACCTGTTCTTGTGATCTCTTTTGTCTTATTTATGCTTTCAAAGTGTTTTAGTGTTTTACTGTTTGCATATTGAATATGTGTGGATGTGGAGGTGGAAAAGGAGGAGCGAGACAGGACATATAAACCAGCTCGAGTCCAGCTCGGATACACGTGTATTTAATGTATTTATTTTATTTGCTTTAAATTATCAGTAATCTTGAGTCAGTTTGAACTTTACTGGAATCTGTGTCTCATTAAAATGATTGCCATAACAACAAAAGGACCACACGTCATGTAAGTGTAAGTTACAGTTACAAGAGCATAAAGTGTGAGATGGGGGGGCCCGTTAGGCCTCTGGACCAGCCTGAGGTTTTTCCTCCCACAGCTGTATTAACAGTGATAGTGAAAAAGGTTTGGATGTTCCATTCAAAAAACACTTTGTCTTCACTTTGTTGGCACTGTTTTGGGCTACAAGGTGTGTGCAGACAAATGAAGGCACAGTGATAAGATTATCTTTGATCTTCTGTTTACAGTGTTTTGTATGATCAAGTTGCAAAAACAAGTGAAAGAGAACTTTTTTCAGCCAAGTAACGTAACAGAAGGGAACCAGCAACAAAAGGAATGTCAAGTCCATCTGCTGGGGAGGAAACTCCCACTGGAGTCTTATTCTTACTCAAACCACCTAACCTGATCCCTCCTTCGCCGCCAGCCCACAGAACGTTTCCACCTTTGCCACTTCTCTATACTTATACATCAAAATGTCCTATAACTACAGACTGTATAATGACTTTGTGAGCTGGTTTTCCACAATGATTTGTTTTCCTCCATGGATAATACACCCATGTTTTCGTCTCTCTTGTAATAGCTCAGCTGACATTGTTCTGCCTGGCATTGTTTGCTTGCGCTACTTTTCTTCATAATTATAAATATGTAATTTTAGTAGTTTATATTAAGTTTAACTCAACAGTGCAGAGTGTGTGTGTGTACCTTATCTGTTCCTTTTTGTCTCTGAATTCCATCTGGGGGTAGACCATCCCGGCGTTGGACTGAACCACCAAAGAGTACCGTTTGTCGAGATAGACATACTTCACAAAATACTCTGTTAACTACAAACAGTTGCAAACAATGACACACACACACAGACAGATACAGTTAATTAATGAATGATGGGATTAAGTAATTTGAGTTTGTAAAGAAGCTGTTCTATGGTGCCTTTACCTGCCTTAAAGGCGCATTGACATCCAGGTAAATGGACCCATTCATGGATTATGGTCAGGGGAAACAGAGCAAGTTTTTGGCAATAATATTTTTTTGTAGCTTACCAAAGGAACAGTATGTGACTTATTACTATTTCATTTAAATTTACCTAGGCAATAATCGTATTGCAAAATCACTACATGCTGCAACTGCGCTGTCTGTTCTTTTGAGCAGATATTTATGACTCATTTGACTTTGTGTCTCATTATAGTACAACATCTGTTGGAGACAGAGGTTGTGGACCCAAACGCAGACACTGAATCCAGAACACAAATGGGAGAGAAATCCAAAGGTCCAACAAAAGTTTAAATCCACAAAAGGCACGAGCAATGCTGGAAACACTGGTAACACACACAAAATCTACAATGAACTGGCAAAAACTGAAAGACAGACAACCACTTAAATACACAGGTGAGGAAGAAACTAATTACTCACAGGTGACACCAATCAGACAATCAGAGACAGGCACAGGAAGTAAAACATGACAAGAGACACTAGGGCAGACTAACTACAAACTAAAAGTTAATGAAACACACAAGGAACAATGTCACAAAAAACTGTGTCTTGGAGCTCTTCCTAACTGGCATGATGTTCTAAAGGTCTGCCCCAGGTGCTGAGCCACAGAAATGAAGTCAAGAATGATTTATTTTCTAAACTTGAAGATGTTACAGACGTCCTACCAAAACTGTGTCTATGATCTCTTTTACACTGGCAGCATGTGTCTAATGGTTTTCCATCAGTGCTGAGTGCAAAATAAACTGCTAATTTACTAAATGCACCTTTTTTACTCCCAGCTACAGCTGTTGGTGTACTTGTTGGTGTAGCTCTTGAGCTCACCCAGTTCTCCGTGTTGCGTGCTCTCCTCTCCAGGCCTCTCTGCAGTCTCTCTCCGACCCCTCCTGCTTTCTGAAAGTCTTTCACCAGCTCTTTTGTGCGCTTCAGCTCGTCCTCCTCCACGATGGGCTCCAGCATGCTGAGGTAGAGCTCACAGGTCTGATGCAGAGGGGGGACAGGCGGACTGGGCAGTCCCTTCAGCTGGGTCATGTTTCTGACAGCAACCAGAGTTGCTGATACAGGTTTAACCAAGTGACAGGGCTTCACCATTCCTGCCTTCACCTGACAGATACAAGAATGTACTCAATTACAGAATGTAGTTTATGTATTAAAAACTAATTACACTGAAATGATTACAGGTTGTTCATCTTGATTAGATACTAAAGGCCTATACTCTTAATTTCTTCAGTTACAGTGATCATAATTGTGTTTTTTTTACATGCAGAACGACAAAAATGTAATTAGTAAAACAATCAATATGAATAAATACATTACATTTAGCTTTTATCCAAAGTGACTTACAATTGCTAAGTATGTCAGAGGTCGCTGGACCCTCCTCTGGAGCAACTAGGGGTTAAGTGTCTTGGTCAGAGACACATTGTGGGATTGAACCTGATTCTCTTGCACCAAATGTGTCTCTTCCACTGCTCCATCACCACCGCATACCCCAAATACAATTTAACAGAACCTTTGAGGTAAAGATTGAGTGCAATAATTAAAGTAAAATATAATAAAACCTAGGACACATCCTCTGAAGGAGCTTCTCTCCCCCTCTCTGTCTGTGTTGTGCTTACTTGCACATCAGCTGGTAAAATTAATGTGATAGGAATGAATGTGCTTCCCCATTTTTTATTTCTCTTTCTTCCTCCCCTTCTTATTTTGCTTTTTCTCAAGTAATTTCAATAAGCTACATTCAGGACACTGAAAAAATGTTGTAATAACTGAAGGTTTGTTACTTACCAGAGCTCTGCTGCAAATTCCCAACATTATGTTTTCAGAGAAATTCCTACAGACTGAGGTGGAACATTTTGTACCTAATTAAATTTGCTTTAGGGATACAGATTGTAAGGCGTGGAGAAGAGCTTCTGCTATGTGAGAGGCGTTGGTAACCACTGCTCTGCTGCCTGTCAGATCCCGTGCCTTGTGCTCAGGCAGGTAACAGCTTTTAGGACCCAAATGCAGACTTCACACAGCAGGATGAGTTTTTATAATTAATTAATGGAAGAAAGAACATTACATTCTAAATCCTTATGAAGCGTGGTAAAGTCCAAATAATTCCAAACAGTGTGACATATCCAACAAAAGAAGGTAATCCAAAGTACGCGCAAGAATCCTCCAGCAACAAAATGTGAATCAACAATACATGTACATGAACAAACACGTAGAGTCTCCAGGCAGACGTGCTGAACAGGTCAAACAAGACATAACCAAAAGACAACAATCTGAAAGGGACTGATAATATACACTGATCAGCCACAAATTTATGACTTCATTGTATTATTTACTTCACTTACAGGTGAAGTAAATAACACTGATTGTCTCGTTACCATGTCAGTGTGCGGGATATATTAGGCAGCAGGAGAACATTTTGTGCAAAGAGAGAGGAGACAGTGTCATGGTGATCAGGGCTCATTGATGGATGTGTAGATCAAAGGCTGGCCCATCTGGTCCGATCCACCGGTCCAAAACCTTGGGAACACATGGCACTAGGGGAAGAAGGCAAGCCGGTGGAGGCCGTGTGATGCTTTGGGCGATGCTCTGCTGGGAAACCTTGGATCCTGTCAGTCATGTGGATATTACTTTAACACGTCATAAGCATTGTTGCAGACCATGTACACCCTTTCATGGAAACGGTATTGCCTGATGGCATTGGCCTCTTCCAGCAGGATAATGCGCCCTGCCACAAAGCAAACAATTCAAGGTGAAAAATTTTGCCTCCAAATTCCCCAAATCTCAATCCAATCGAGCATCTGTGGGAAGTGCTGGACAAACAAGTCCAGGCCCCGCCTCGCAACTTACAGGACTTAATGGATCTGCTGCTAACATCTTGGTGCCAGATACGACAGCAGACCATCAGAGGAGTCTATGCCTCGAAGGGTCAAAGGCTGTTTTGGTGGCAAAAGGGGTATACAGATACAAACGAGCAGGAAGGGAGGACAAACAGGTGCAAAAGGGAGAATCAGGACCAATCAGAAAACAAAGCTAGACATGACTAACAGACATAGACAACTTCAAAAAAACAACAACTGAAAGATATCAAACAGAACGCTCACAGTGGCTCTCAGTGAAAGTAGGTTTGTTGGTGCTTCTACCAAGCGTGCAGTAAATTGTAAATTTGTAACATAATCCTGCAGCTACACCAGAGCTGAAAGTTCAGCTCAATCCTGTCATGGGCAAGAAGAGGAGTCCCTCATCCAGGATGTACCCATGAGCTGGAATTCAACTCTAAATATGATCAAGGGGGTCCAACACAAAGAAGACCTCCTGAAGGCAACGCTTGCACAGCAGATGAACAAATTAGCCATGCTATAACCTCAGCTGAGTGTAACATGCTGGCAAAATTGGAAACACTGTTGGAGCCAGTAGATTTCTCTATCATCTCCGATTTTATTTTCTGACAAATACAATTAATGTGAAAGTCACTTTGATGTTGTATTTTCAAAATAATTGTAAGCCTGGCCTGTAAATTGGTGTTATCTGAATGATTAGTGTAGTAGGTCTGTCACTGAGCTCCTGGGTGTGTCTTCTTCTGTGGTGCTGCCTGCGTACGATAGAGATCTCAGATGTTGACCCTGTGTATGTAGTGGGCTATAAGGCTGCATTCATAGAAGACCTCAACAAACAAAGGGAGAACACCATTGCCAGCTTAGAGGCCTGTCCATTACAGTGGTGGTCGGAGCACAAAGGTGCTCATGGTAATGCACAAAGGTACTTGGCAACACCTGCCTCAACAGAGGCATGTGAGAGAGTATTTTCTTTGGCAGGCCACATTGTGCAGAAGAAGAGGCCCGCTCTGTTAGTCTGTATGAGCAACTGATTAAAAGAAAAGGACACTTGAGTTGGTTGACTGGAGTCATGTCACACTTTCAGTTCATTGCATCTCCATTTACTCTGTAATGGCAAAATAAATCAATTTTTTTTTTTTTTTTTTTACATCTGATTCATAGTCCTTAGCTTCTGACTTGCAGAATTATGCATACAGGCCTAATGGTTGGGGATAAATCCATGGATCATTTTGGGTATGTTAGTTCAGGTATTTTTTCCTAGAAATAGGTGGTGGTTTCTAATATATTTAAAAGTGTAAATGATGATTCATGTGATTGTGATATTGTGAAGTCAATTTGTACTTTTATTTTTATGTGGACTCTTTCAGCTATTGGTCTGGTAACTAACACTGGCTCAGCATCAAGTTCGAAGGTAATACAATAAAAAAATGAGACTTTTTAAGAACCTGACCTGGTGACTTATCTCGCTATAGAAGCTCATAAAATTCATTCTTTATTTCAACTTGACTGTACAGCTCCTCTGAGCTCTGATGACAGTTTCCACATTTAACTTTATGAACCTTTACACAGAAAATACTGTAACACAGATAAGTAGAATTATATGGTTTTAATATGATAAGTTATGAAAATGCAGGAACATGAACAACAATTTGAGAGGCCTGAATTTAGGATCTGATCTTCAGTCAGAGAGATGAAACCCTTATTGACCGAGTTCAAGCACCCCAAAAAGAGCCTTTGTAACAGTCACAGCTTTAATTATACAGCACATTTTAAAACACAAGAGCAAGTGCTTTATACAGACAAAGAAAAACATCAGAATTACATTAAAACCAATAAGAACCAGAATAACTCCGAAGTCCTTGATAATAACTAAAACATACAAACATCCAACAACAACTTGAAACATCCAGTCAGATCACAGTTTGGAAGTCTTTGTCTTATCTCCTGGATAAAGTAACAATCTTATATGTTTATTTAATGGTCTTCAGTTTAAATTACTTATATTTGGTTCCTGAATTCATCCAAAATTGAAAAGTGAACTGATTTAAGCTGCAGATGGTAAAATCAGTTTTTTTAACACTATAATCTAACTTTCTGCCATAAGCAACACATAGAACTGAATTTTTTTAATTGAATGTTTCTTGTCAAAATGTATTTCAGGAGTCTTAAATAACTACTTCTCACTTTAACATACATTCTGCTTCATAATACAGGATCATTCTGCGACAGTGGGTATATTATGAAGGTTCAGAGGCTCAAATATAAGTACAAGTTTTAATGATGTTCACAGCTTCACCAAAATATTACAAAGATTGTATGCAGGAATGTGTTTGACTCACAGATTGAAAACAGCACGATTACTTGTCCCAATGGCCTCCTCCTGTGAAACCACTGATGATAGTTCTAAGACATTCTTGCAGCCTGCAGTGAGTAAAAATCCTCAGTGTGACTTTGTAAGTACTGAAGTAAACATTAGAGTCAAGAGAAACATATGCTGAACATGTTGTAAAGGCCCTTCAGGAAAAGTTTGTGGTTTATGATCTTGGGTTATATACTGTAAATACGTATAAAGCAAATATGCTATGCACATAATGTGTTACTACATTTTCTCCACTAAATTAATAGTATTTGCAGTAACTTTACAGGCTTTAATGTCTGTCAGTGTGAATACAACAGATACAAGCGACAGAAAAGATTGATGTAACTGAGAAAAAGATTTAATGATGTCAACAGCTTCATTGATATATTTCAAAAAGTGTGTGAAAGAATGAAAAGGAGGTCAACAGATTTAACTCACAGATCGTCTGAAGACTGGACCAAATCAGTATCATCTGCCATACCGTCATCCTCCTCTGAGATAAAACTGAAGACCGAACTGCAGCAAGAAATAAGCATCTTTATCTTAATGAAAATAAACATTAAAAGCCAAAGCGGTTATATATGTGTTATTTAGTCTGTGTGTTGGTTCCATTTCTTAGTCCCCAGTCCTGTTTTCCTGTTGGTCCCGTCTCTGTTCGTACTCCGTCCTGTTAGTCAGTTGTCATGTTCCTGG